>CAKAJE020000366.1:0-174751 GCA_916610135.2 Macropis europaea
TAGGCGGCATCTTAAAGCGCGTGGAATGGCGAGTAAAATGCACTACTTAACTTCTATGATAGGGCAATCAGAGACCCGATTAGATCATTTTATATTTTGTTTAATATAAGATTTCAGGGAAATTCTATCACATTTGTTCAATTACGTCGCTCCTATTTCAGTTAGCGTATTCGGCTAAGGCGGCATCTCAAAGCGCATGAAATGACGAGTCAAATGCACTATTAAACTTCTAGGGTAGGGCAAACAGAGACCCGATAGATCATTTTACATTATGGTTAATAAAAGAATTCAGCGAAATTCTATCACATTTGTTCAACTTACGTCGCTCCTATTTCAGATAGCGTATTGGGCTAAGCGGCATCTCAAAGCGCATGAAATGGCGAGTAAAAATGCACTATTAAACTTCTAGCGAAGGGCAAACACAGACCCGATTAGATCATTTTATATTATGGTTAATTTAAGAATTCAGCAAAATTCTATCACATTTGTTCAATTTACCGTCGTTACTATTTCAGATAGGGTACTGGCTCGGCGGCATCTTAAAGCGCGTGGAATGGCGAGTGAAATGCACTATTAGACTTCTATGGTAGGGCGAACAGAGACCCGATTAGATCATTTTATATTATGGTTAATTAAGAATTCAGCAAAATTCTATCACATTTGTTCAATTTTACGTCGCTCCTATTTCAGTTAGCGTATTCGGCTAAGCGGCATCTCAAAGCGCATGAAATGGCGAGTAAAATGCACTATTAAAGTTCTAGGGTAGGGCAAACAGAGACCCGATAAGATCATTTTATATTATGGTTAATTTAAGAATTCAGCGAAATTCTATCACATTTGTTCAATTTACGGTCGCTCCTATTTCAGATAGCGTATTGGGATAAGCGGCATCTGAAAGCGCATGAAATGGCGAGTAAAATGCACTATTAATCTTCTAGGCTAGGGCAAACAAAGACCCGATTAAATCATTTTATATTATGGTTAATTTACGAATTCAGCGAAATTCTATCACATTTATTCAATTTACGTCGCTCCTATTTCAGATAGCGTATTGGAATATGCGGCATCTCAAAGCGCATGAAATGGCGAGTAAAATGCACCCTTAAACTTCTAGGATAAGACAAACAGAGACCGATTAGATCAATTTATATTACGGTTAATAAAAGAATTCAGCGAAAATTCTATCACATTTGTTCAACTTCTGTCGCTCCTATTTCAGATAGCTTATTGGGCTTAGCGGCATCTCAAAGCGCATGAAGTGGCGAATAAAATGCACTATTAAACTTGTAGGCTAGGCGAACAGAGACCCGATCAGATCATTTTACAATTATGGTTAATAAAAAAATTCAGCGAAATTCTATCACATTTGTTCAACTTCTGTCGCTCCTATTTCCAGATAGCGTATTGGGCTAAGCGGCATCTCAAAGCGCATGAAACGGCGAGTAAAATGCACTATTAAACTTCTAGGGTAGGTCAGACAGAGTCCCGATGAGATCATTTTATATTATGGTTAATTTAAGAATTCAGCGAAATTCTATCACATTTGTTCAATTTACGTCGCTCCTATTTCAGATAGCATACTGGGCTAGGCGGCATCTTAAAGCGCGTGGAATGTCGAGTAAAATGCACTACTAAACTTCTATGATAGGGCAATCAGAGACCCGATTAGATCATTTTATATTTTTGTTAATATAAGAATTCAGCGAAATTCTATCACATTTGTTCAATTTACGTCGCTCCTATTTCAGATAGCTTATAGGGCTTAGCGGCATCTCAAAGCGCATGAAATGGCGAGTAAAATGCACTATTAAACTTCTAGGATAAGGCAAACAGAGAACCGATTAGATCATTTTATATTACGGTTTATATAAGAATTCAGCGTAATTCTATCACATTTGTTCAACTTACGTCGCTCCTATTTCAGATAGCGTACTGGGCTAGGCGGCATCTTAAAGCGCGTGGAATGGCGAGTGAAATGCACTATTAAACTTCTAGGCTAGGGCGAACAGAGACCCGATTAGATCATTTTACATTTTGGTTAATAAAAGAATTCAGCGAAATTCTATAACATTTGTTCAATTTACGTCGCTCCTATTTCAAGATAGCATATTGGGCTAAGCGGCATCTCAAAGCGCATGAAATGACGAGTGAGCGTGGAGTGGCGAGTAAACTGCACTATTAAAATTCTATGATAGGGCAATCAGAGACCCGATTAGATCATTTTATATTATGGTTAATTTAAGAATTGAGCAAAATTCCATCACATTTGTTCAATTTACGTCGCTCCTATTTCAGATAGCGTACTGGGCTAGGCGGCATCTAAAAGCGCATGAAATGGCGAGTATAATGCACTATTAAACTTCTAGGATAAGGCAAACAGAGACCCGATTAGATCATTTTATATTATGGTTAATTTAAGAATTCAGCAAATTCTATCACATTTGTTCAAGTTACGTCGCTCCTATTTCAGATAGCGTATTGAGCTAAGCGGCATCTCAAAGCGCATGAAATGGCGAATAAAATGCGCTATTAAACTTCTAGGCTATGGCGAACAGAGACCCGATTAGATCATTTTACATTATGGTTCATAAAAGAATTCAGCGAAATTCTATCACATTTGTTCAATTTTCGTCGCTCCTATTTCAGATAGCGTATTGGGCGAAGCGGCATCTCAAAGCGCATGAAATGGCGAATAAAATGCACTATTAAACTTCTAGGGTAGGGCAAACAGAGACCCAATTAGATCATTTTATATTATAGTGAATTTAAGAGTTCAGCGAAATTCTCTCACATTTGTTCAATTTACGTCGTTACTATTTCAGATAGCGTACTGGGCTAGGCGGCATCTTAAATCGCGTGGAAGGGCGAGTAAAATGCACTACTAAACTTCTATGATAGGGCAATCAGAGTCCCGATTAGATCATTTTATATTTTGTTTACTATAAGATTTCAGGGAAATTCTATCACATTTGTTCAATTTTCGTCGCTCCTATTTCAGATAGGGTACTGGGCTAGGCGGCATCTTAAAGCGCGTGGAATGGCGAGTAAAATGCACTACTTAACTTCTATGATAGGGCAATCAGAGACCCGATTAGATCATTTTATATTATGGTTAATTTAAGAATTCAGCAAAATTCTATCACATTTGTTCAATTTACGTCGTTACTATTTCAGATAGGGTACTGGGCTCGGCGGCATCTTAAAGCGCGTGGAATGGCGAGTGAAATGCACTATTAGACTTCTATGGTAGGGCGAACAGAGACCCGATTAGATCATTTTATATTATGGTTAATTTAAGAATTCAGCAAAATTCTATCACATTTGTTCAATTTACGTCGCTCCTATTTCAGTTAGCGTATTCGGCTAAGCGGCATCTCAAAGCGCATGAAATGGCGAGTAAAATGCACTATTAAAGTTCTAGGGTAGGGCAAACAGAGACCCGATAAGATCATTTTATATTATGGTTAATTTAAGAATTCAGCGAAATTCTATCACATTTGTTCAATTTACGTCGCACCTATTTCAGATAGCGTATTGGGATAAGCGGCATCTGAAAGCGCATGAAATGGCGAGTAAAATGCACTATTAAACTTCTAGGCTAGGGCAAACAAAGACCCGATTAAATCATTTTATATTATGGTTAATTTACGAATTCAGCGAAATTCTATCACATTTATTCAATTTACGTCGCTCCTATTTCAGATAGCGTATTGGGATATGCGGCATCTCAAAGCGCATGAAATGGCGAGTAAAATGCACCCTTAAACTTCTAGGATAAGACAAACAGAGACCCGATTAGATCATTTTATATTACGGTTAATAAAAGAATTCAGCGAAATTCTATCACATTTGTTCAACTTCTGTCGATCCTATTTCAGATAGCTTATTGGGCTTAGCGGCATCTCAAAGCGCATGAAGTGGCGAATAAAATGCACTATTAAACTTGTAGGCTAGGGCGAACAGAGACCCGATCAGATCATTTTACATTATGGTTCATAAAAAAATTCAGCGAAATTCTATCACATTTGTTCAACTTCTGTCGCTCCTATTTCAGATAGCGTATTGGGCTAAGCGGCATCTCAAAGCGCATGAAATGGCGAGTAAAATGCACTATTAAACTTCTAGGGTAGGTCAGACAGAGTCCCGATGAGATCATTTTATATTATGGTTAATTTAAGAATTCAGCGAAATTCTATCACATTTGTTCAATTTACGTCGCTCCTATTTCAGATAGCATACTGGGCTAGGCGCATCTTAAAGCGCGTGGAATGGCGAGTAAAATGCACTACTAAACTTCTACGATAGGGCAATCAGAGACCCGATTAGATCATTTTATATTTTTGTTAATATAAGAATTCAGCGAAATTCTATCACATTTGTTCAATTTACGTCGCTCCTATTTCAGATAGCTTATAGGGCTTAGCGGCATCTCAAAGCGCATGAAATGGCGAGTGAAATGCACTATTAAACTTCTAGGCTAGGGCGAACAGAGACCCGATTAGATCATTTTACATTTTGGTTAATAAAAGAATTCAGCGAAATTCTATCACATTTGTTCAATTTACGTCGCTCCTATTTCAGATAGCATATTGGGCTAAGCGGCATCTCAAAGCGCATGAAATGACGAGTGAAATGCACTATTAAAATTCTATGATAGGGCAATCAGAGACCCGATTAGATCATTTTATATTATGGTTAATTTAAGAATTCAGCAAAATTCCATCACATTTGTTCAATTTACGTCGCTCCTATTTCAGATAGCGTACTGGGCTAGGCGGCATCCAAAAGCGCATGAAATGGCGAGTATAATGCACTATTAAACTTCTAGGATAACGCAAACAGAGACCCGATTAGATCATTTTATATTATGGTTAATTTAAGAATTCAGCAAAATTCTATCACATTTGTTCAAGTTACGTCGCTCCTATTTCAGATAGCGTATTGAGCTAAGCGGCATCTCAAAGCGCATGAAATGGCGAATAAAATGCGCTATTAAACTTCTAGGCTATGGCGAACAGAGACCCGATTAGATCATTTTACATTATGGTTCATAAAAGAATTCAGCGAAATTCTATCACATTTGTTCAATTTTCGTCGCTCCTATTTCAGATAGCGTATTGGGCGAAGCGGCATCTCAAAGCGCATGAAATGGCGAATAAAATGCACTATTAAACTTCTAGGGTAGGCAAACAGAGACCCAATTAGATCATTTTATATTATAGTGAATTTAAGAGTTCAGCGAAATTCTCTCACATTTGTTCAATTTACGTCGTTACTATTTCAGATAGCGTACTGGGCTAGGCGGCATCTTAAAGCGCGTGGAATGGCGAGTAAAATGCACTACTTAACTTCTATGATAGGGCAATCAGAGACCTGATTAGATCATTTTATATTTTGTTTAATATAAGATTTCAGGGAAATTCTATCACATTTGTTCAATTTACGTCGCTCCTATTTCAGTTAGCGTATTCGGCTAAGCGGCATCTCAAAGCGCATGAAATGACGAGTCAAATGCACTATTAAACTTCTAGGGTAGGGCAAACAGAGACCCGAATAGATCATTTTACATTATGGTTAATAAAAGAATTCAGCGAAATTCCATCACATTTGTTCAACTTACGTCGCTCCTATTTCAGATAGCGTATTGGGCTAAGCGGCATCTCAAAGCGCATGAAATGGCGAGTAAAATGCACTATTAAACTTCTAGCGTAGGGCAAACACAGACCCGATTAGATCATTTTATATTATGGTTAATTTAAGAATTCAGCAAAATTCTATCACATTTGTTCAATTTACGTCGTTACTATTTCAGATAGGGTACTGGGCTCGGCGGCATCTTAAAGCGCGTGGAATGGCGAGTGAAATGCACTATTAGACTTCTATGGTAGGGCGAACAGAGACCCGATTAGATCATTTTATATTATGGTTAATTTAAGAATTCAGCAAAATTCTATCACATTTGTTCAATTTACGTCGCTCCTATTTCAGTTAGCGTATTCGGCTAAGCGGCATCTCAAAGCGCATGAAATGGCGAGTAAAATGCACTATTAAAGTTCTAGGGTAGGGCAAACAGAGACCCGATAGATCATTTTATATTATGGTTAATTTAAGAATTCAGCGAAATTCTATCACATTTGTTCAATTTACGTCGCTCCTATTTCAGATAGCGTATTGGGATAAGCGGCATCTGAAAGCGCATGAAATGGCGAGTAAAATGCACTATTAATCTTCTAGGCTAGGGCAAACAAAGACCCGATTAAATCATTTTATATTATGGTTAATTTACGAATTCAGCGAAATTCTATCACATTTATTCAATTTACGTCGCTCCTATTTCAGATAGCGTATTGGAATATGCGGCATCTCAAAGCGCATGAAATGGCGAGTAAAATGCACCCTTAAACTTCTAGGATAAGACAAACAGAGACCGATTAGATCAATTTATATTACGGTTAATAAAAGAATTCAGCGAAATTCTATCACATTTGTTCAACTTCTGTCGCTCCTATTTCAGATAGCTTATTGGGCTTAGCGGCATCTCAAAGCGCATGAAGTGGCGAATAAAATGCACTATTAAACTTGTAGGCTAGGGCGAACAGAGACCCGATCAGATCATTTTACATTATGGTTAATAAAAAAATTCAGCGAAATTCTATCACATTTGTTCAACTTCTGTCGCTCCTATTTCAGATAGCGTATTGGGCTAAGCGGCATCTCAAAGCGCATGAAACGGCGAGTAAAATGCACTATTAAACTTCTAGGGTAGGTCAGACAGAGTCCCGATGAGATCATTTTATATTATGGTTAATTTAAGAATTCAGCGAAATTCTATCACATTTGTTCAATTTACGTCGCTCCTATTTCAGATAGCATACTGGGCTAGGCGGCATCTTAAAGCGCGTGGAATGTCGAGTAAAATGCACTACTAAACTTCTACGATAGGGCAATCAGAGACCCGATTAGATCATTTTATATTTTTGTTAATATAAGAATTCAGCGAAATTCTATCACATTTGTTCAATTTACGTCGCTCCTATTTCAGATAGCTTATAGGGCTTAGCGGCATCTCAAAGCGCATGAAATGGCGAGTAAAATGCACTATTAAACTTCTAGGATAAGGCAAACAGAGAACCGATTAGATCATTTTATATTACGGTTTATATAAGAATTCAGCGTAATTCTATCACATTTGTTCAACTTACGTCGCTCCTATTTCAGATAGCGTACTGGGCTAGGCGGCATCTTAAAGCGCGTGGAATGGCGAGTGAAATGCACTATTAAACTTCTAGGCTAGGGCGAACAGAGACCCGATTAGATCATTTTACATTTTGGTTAATAAAAGAATTCAGCGAAATTCTATAACATTTGTTCAATTTACGTCGCTCCTATTTCAGATAGCATATTGGGCTAAGCGGCATCTCAAAGCGCATGAAATGACGAGTGAAATGCACTATTAAAATTCTATGATAGGGCAATCAGAGACCCGATTAGATCATTTTATATTATGGTTAATTTAAGAATTGAGCAAAATTCCATCACATTTGTTCAATTTACGTCGCTCCTATTTCAGATAGCGTACTGGGCTAGGCGGCATCTAAAAGCGCATGAAATGGCGAGTATAATGCACTATTAAACTTCTAGGATAACGCAAACAGAGACCCGATTAGATCATTTTATATTATGGTTAATTTAAGAATTCAGCAAAATTCTATCACATTTGTTCAAGTTACGTCGCTCCTATTTCAGATAGCGTATTGAGCTAAGCGGCATCTCAAAGCGCATGAAATGGCGAATAAAATGCGCTATTAAACTTCTAGGCTATGGCGAACAGAGACCCGATTAGATCATTTTACATTATGGTTCATAAAAGAATTCAGCGAAATTCTATCACATTTGTTCAATTTACGTCGCTCCTATTTCAGATAGCGTATTGGGCGAAGCGGCATCTCAAAGCGCATGAAATGGCGAATAAAATGCACTATTAAACTTCTAGGGTAGGGCAAACAGAGACCCAATTAGATCATTTTATATTATAGTGAATTTAAGAGTTCAGCGAAATTCTCTCACATTTGTTCAATTTACGTCGTTACTATTTCAGATAGCGTACTGGGCTAGGCGGCATCTTAAATCGCGTGGAAGGGCGAGTAAAATGCACTACTAAACTTCTATGATAGGGCAATCAGAGTCCCGATTAGATCATTTTATATTTTGTTTACTATAAGATTTCAGGGAAATTCTATCACATTTGTTCAATTTTCGTCGCTCCTATTTCAGATAGGGTACTGGGCTAGGCGGCATCTTAAAGCGCGTGGAATGGCGAGTAAAATGCACTACTTAACTTCTATGATAGGGCAATCAGAGACCCGATTAGATCATTTTATATTATGGTTAATTTAAGAATTCAGCAAAATTCTATCACATTTGTTCAATTTACGTCGTTACTATTTCAGATAGGGTACTGGGCTCGGCGGCATCTTAAAGCGCGTGGAATGGCGAGTGAAATGCACTATTAGACTTCTATGGTAGGGCGAACAGAGACCCGATTAGATCATTTTATATTATGGTTAATTTAAGAATTCAGCAAAATTCTATCACATTTGTTCAATTTACGTCGCTCCTATTTCAGTTAGCGTATTCGGCTAAGCGGCATCTCAAAGCGCATGAAATGGCGAGTAAAATGCACTATTAAAGTTCTAGGGTAGGGCAAACAGAGACCCGATAAGATCATTTTATATTATGGTTAATTTAAGAATTCAGCGAAATTCTATCACATTTGTTCAATTTACGTCGCACCTATTTCAGATAGCGTATTGGGATAAGCGGCATCTGAAAGCGCATGAAATGGCGAGTAAAATGCACTATTAAACTTCTAGGCTAGGGCAAACAAAGACCCGATTAAATCATTTTATATTATGGTTAATTTACGAATTCAGCGAAATTCTATCACATTTATTCAATTTACGTCGCTCCTATTTCAGATAGCGTATTGGGATATGCGGCATCTCAAAGCGCATGAAATGGCGAGTAAAATGCACCCTTAAACTTCTAGGATAAGACAAACAGAGACCCGATTAGATCATTTTATATTACGGTTAATAAAAGAATTCAGCGAAATTCTATCACATTTGTTCAACTTCTGTCGCTCCTATTTCAGATAGCTTATTGGGCTTAGCGGCATCTCAAAGCGCATGAAGTGGCGAATAAAATGCACTATTAAACTTGTAGGCTAGGGCGAACAGAGACCCGATCAGATCATTTTACATTATGGTTAATAAAAAAATTCAGCGAAATTCTATCACATTTGTTCAACTTCTGTCGCTCCTATTTCAGATAGCGTATTGGGCTAAGCGGCATCTCAAAGCGCATGAAACGGCGAGTAGAATGCACTATTAAACTTCTAGGGTAGGTCAGACAGAGTCCCGATGAGATCATTTTATATTATGGTTAATTTAAGAATTCAGCGAAATTCTATCACATTTGTTCAATTTACGTCGCTCCTATTTCAGATAGCATACTGGGCTAGGCGGCATCTTAAAGCGCGTGGAATGGCGAGTAAAATGCACTACTAAACTTCTACGATAGGGCAATCAGAGACCCGATTAGATCATTTTATATTTTTGTTAATATAAGAATTCAGCGAAATTCTATCACATTTGTTCAATTGAGGTCGCTCCTATTTCACATAGCTTATAGGGCTTAGCGGCATCTCAAAGCGCATGAAATGGCGAGTGAAATGCACTATTAAACTTCTAGGCTAGGGCGAACAGAGACCCGATTAGATCATTTTACATTTTGGTTAATAAAAGAATTCAGCGAAATTCTATCACATTTGTTCAATTTACGTCGCTCCTATTTCAGATAGCATATTGGGCTAAGCGGCATCTCAAAGCGCATGAAATGACGAGTGAAATGCACTATTAAAATTCTATGATAGGGCAATCAGAGACCCGATTAGATCATTTTATATTATGGTTAATTTAAGAATTCAGCAAAATTCCATCACATTTGTTCAATTTACGTCGCTCCTATTTCAGATAGCGTACTGGGCTAGGCGGCATCTAAAAGCGCATGAAATGGCGAGTATAATGCACTATTAAACTTCTAGGATAACGCAAACAGAGACCCGATTAGATCATTTTATATTATGGTTAATTTAAGAATTCAGCGAAATTCTATCACATTTGTTCAATTTACGTCGCTCCTATTTCAGATAGCATACTGCGCAAGGCGGCTTCTTAAAGCGCGTGGAATGGCGAGTAAGACGCGCTGTTAAACTTCTAGAATAAGGCAAACAGAGACCCGATTAGATCATTTTATATTACGGTTAATATAAGAATGCAGCGTAATTCCAGCACATTTGTTCAACTTACGTCGCTCCTATTTCAGATAGCGTACTGGGCTAGGCTGCATCTCAAAGCGCATGAAATAGCGAGTGAAATGCACTATTAGACTTCTATGGTAGGGCGAACAGAGGCCCGTTTAAATCATTTTACATTAAGGTTAATATAGGTATTCACGGAAATTCTATCACATTTGTTCAATTTACGTCGCTCCTATTTCAGATAGCGTACTCGGCTAGGCGGCATCTCAAAGCGCATGAAATGGCGACTAAAATGCACTATTAAACTTCTAGGCTAGGGCGAACACAGACCCGATTAGATCATTTTACATTTTGGTTAATAAAAGAATTCAGCGAAATTCCATCACATTTGTTCAATTTACGTCACTCCTATTTCAGATAGCATATTGGGCTAAGCGGCATCTCAAAGCGCATGAAATGACGAGTGAAATGCACTATTAAAATTCTATGATAGGGCAATCAGAGACCCGATTAGATCATTTTATATTATGGTTAATTTAAGAATTCAGCAAAATTCTATCACATTTGTTCAATTCACGTCGCTCCTATTTCAGATAGCGTACTGGGCTAGGCGGCATCTTAAAGCGCGTGGAATGTCAAGTAAACTGCACTATTAAATTTCTATGATAGGGAAATCAGAGACCCGATTAGATCATTTTATATTTTGGTTAACATAATAATTCAGCGAAATTCTATCACATTTGTTCAATTTACGTCGCTCCTATTACAGATAGCTTATTGGGCTTAGCAGCATCACAAAGCGCATGAAATGACGAGTGAAATGCACTATTAAACTTCTATGATAGGGCAATCAGAGACCCGATTAGATCATTTTATATTTTGGTTAAAATAAGAATTCAGCGAAATTCTATCACATTTGTTCAATTTACGTCGCTCCTATTTCAGATAGCGAACTCGGCTAAGCGGCATCTCAAAGCGCATGAAGTGGCGAATAAAATGCACCATTAAACTTGTAGGCTAGGGCGAACAGAGACCCGATCAGATCATTTTACATTATGGTTAATAAAAGAATTCAGCGAAATTCTATCACATTTGTGCAACTTCTGTCGCTCCTATTTCAGATAGCGTATTGGGCTAAGCGGCATCTCAAAGCGCATGAAATGGCGAGCAAAATGCACAATTAAACTTCTAGGGTAGGTCAAACAGAGTCCCGATGAGATCATTTTATATTATGGTTAATTTAGGAATTCAGCGAAATTCTATCACATTTGTTCAATTTACGTCGCTCCTATTTCAGATAGCATACTGGGCTAGGCGGCATCTTAAAGCGCGTGGAATGGCGAGTAAAATGCACTACTAAACTTCTATGATAGGGCAATCAGAGACCCGATTAGATCATTTTATATTTTGGTTAATATAAGAGTTCAGGGAAATTCTATCACATTTGATCAATTTACGTCGCTCCTATTTCAGATAGCTTATTGGGCTTAGCGGCATCGCAAAGCGCATGAAGTGGCGAATAAAATGCACTATTAAACTTGTAGGCTAGGGCGAACAGAGACCCGATCAGATCATTTTACATTATTGTTAATAAAAAAATTCAGCGAAATTCTATCACATTTGTTCAACTTCTGTCGCTCCTATTTCAGATAGCGTATTGGGCTAAGCGGCATCTCAAAGCGCATGAAATGGCGAGTAAAATGCACTATTAAACTTCTAGGGTAGGTCAGACAGAGTCCCGATGAGATCATTTTATATTATGGTTAATTTAAGAATTCAGCGAAATTCTATCACATTTGTTCAATTTACGTCGCTCCTATTTCAGATAGCTTATAGGGCTTAGCGGCATCTCAAAGCGCATGAAATGGCGAGTGAAATGCACTATTAAACTTCTAGGCTAGGGCGAACAGAGACCCGATTAGATCATTTTACATTTTGGTTAATAAAAGAATTCAGCGAAATTCTATCACATTTGTTCAATTTACGTCGCTCCTATTTCAGATAGCATATTGGGCTAAGCGGCATCTCAAAGCGCATGAAATGACGAGTGAAATGCACTATTAAAATTCTATGATAGGGCAATCAGAGACCCGATTAGATCATTTTATATTATGGTTAATATAAGAATTCAGCAAAATTCCATCACATTTGTTCAATTTACGTCGCTCCTATTTCAGATAGCGTACTGGGCTAGGCGGCATCTAAAAGCGCATGAAATGGCGAGTATAATGCACTATTAAACTTCTAGGATAACGCAAACAGAGACCCGATTAGATCATTTTATATTATGGTTAATTTAAGAATTCAGCAAAATTCTATCACATTTGTTCAATTTACGTCGCTCCTATTTCAGATAGCGTATTGAGCTAAGCGGCATCTCAAAGCGCATGAAATGGCGAATAAAATGCGCTATTAAACTTCTAGGCTATGGCGAACAGAGACCCGATTAGATCATTTTACATTATGGTTCATAAAAGAATTCAGCGAAATTCTATCACATTTGTTCAATTTTCGTCGCTCCTATTTCAGATAGCGTATTGGGCGAAGCGGCATCTCAAAGCGCATGAAATGGCGAATAAAATGCACTATTAAACTTCTAGGGTAGGGCAAACAGAGACCCAATTAGATCATTTTATATTATAGTGAATTTAAGAGTTCAGCGAAATTCTCTCACATTTGTTCAATTTACGTCGTTACTATTTCAGATAGCGTACTGGGCTAGGCGGCATCTTAAATCGCGTGGAAGGGCGAGTAAAATGCACTACTAAACTTCTATGATAGGGCAATCAGAGTCCCGATTAGATCATTTTATATTTTGTTTACTATAAGATTTCAGGGAAATTCTATCACATTTGTTCAATTTTCGTCGCTCCTATTTCAGATAGGGTACTGGGCTAGGCGGCATCTTAAAGCGCGTGGAGTGGCGAGTAAAATGCACTACTTAACTTCTATGATAGGGCAATCAGAGACCTGATTAGATCATTTTATATTTTGTTTAATATAAGATTTCAGGGAAATTCTATCACATTTGTTCAATTTACGTCGCTCCTATTTCAGTTAGCGTATTCGGCTAAGCGGCATCTCAAAGCGCATGAAATGACGAGTCAAATGCACTATTAAACTTCTAGGGTAGGGCAAACAGAGACCCGAATAGATCATTTTACATTATGGTTAATAAAAGAATTCAGCGAAATTCCATCACATTTGTTCAACTTACGTCGCTCCTATTTCAGATAGCGTATTGGGCTAAGCGGCATCTCAAAGCGCATGAAATGGCGAGTAAAATGCACTATTAAACTTCTAGCGTAGGGCAAACACAGACCCGATTAGATCATTTTATATTATGGTTAATTTAAGAATTCAGCAAAATTCTATCACATTTGTTCAATTTACGTCGTTACTATTTCAGATAGGGTACTGGGCTCGGCGGCATCTTAAAGCGCGTGGAATGGCGAGTGAAATGCACTATTAGACTTCTATGGTAGGGCGAACAGAGACCCGATTAGATCATTTTATATTATGGTTAATTTAAGAATTCAGCAAAATTCTATCACATTTGTTCAATTTACGTCGCTCCTATTTCAGTTAGCGTATTCGGCTAAGCGGCATCTCAAAGCGCATGAAATGGCGAGTAAAATGCACTATTAAAGTTCTAGGGTAGGGCAAACAGAGACCCGATAAGATCATTTTATATTATGGTTAATTTAAGAATTCAGCGAAATTCTATCACATTTGTTCAATTTACGTCGCTCCTATTTCAGATAGCGTATTGGGATAAGCGGCATCTGAAAGCGCATGAAATGGCGAGTAAAATGCACTATTAAACTTCTAGGCTAGGGCAAACAAAGACCCGATTAAATCATTTTATATTATGGTTAATTTACGAATTCAGCGAAATTCTATCACATTTATTCAATTTACGTCGCTCCTATTTCAGATAGCGTATTGGGATATGCGGCATCTCAAAGCGCATGAAATGGCGAGTAAAATGCACCCTTAAACTTCTAGGATAAGACAAACAGAGACCCGATTAGATCATTTTATATTACGGTTAATAAAAGAATTCAGCGAAATTCTATCACATTTGTTCAACTTCTGTCGCTCCTATTTCAGATAGCTTATTGGGCTTAGCGGCATCTCAAAGCGCATGAAGTGGCGAATAAAATGCACTATTAAACTTGTAGGCTAGGGCGAACAGAGACCCGATCAGATCATTTTACATTATTGTTAATAAAAAAATTCAGCGAAATTCTATCACATTTGTTCAACTTCTGTCGCTCCTATTTCAGATAGCGTATTGGGCTAAGCGGCATCTCAAAGCGCATGAAATGGCGAGTAAAATGCACTATTAAACTTCTAGGGTAGGTCAGACAGAGTCCCGATGAGATCATTTTATATTATGGTTAATTTAAGAATTCAGCGAAATTCTATCACATTTGTTCAATTTACGTCGCTCCTATTTCAGATAGCTTATAGGGCTTAGCGGCATCTCAAAGCGCATGAAATGGCGAGTGAAATGCACTATTAAACTTCTAGGCTAGGGCGAACAGAGACCCGATTAGATCATTTTACATTTTGGTTAATAAAAGAATTCAGCGAAATTCTATCACATTTGTTCAATTTACGTCGCTCCTATTTCAGATAGCATATTGGGCTAAGCGGCATCTCAAAGCGCATGAAATGACGAGTGAAATGCACTATTAAAATTCTATGATAGGGCAATCAGAGACCCGATTAGATCATTTTATATTATGGTTAATTTAAGAATTCAGCAAAATTCCATCACATTTGTTCAATTTACGTCGCTCCTATTTCAGATAGCGTACTGGGCTAGGCGGCATCTAAAAGCGCATGAAATGGCGAGTATAATGCACTATTAAACTTCTAGGATAACGCAAACAGAGACCCGATTAGATCATTTTATATTATGGTTAATTTAAGAATTCAGCAAAATTCTATCACATTTGTTCAAGTTACGTCGCTCCTATTTCAGATAGCGTATTGAGCTAAGCGGCATCTCAAAGCGCATGAAATGGCGAATAAAATGCGCTATTAAACTTCTAGGCTATGGCGAACAGAGACCCGATTAGATCATTTTACATTATGGTTCATAAAAGAATTCAGCGAAATTCTATCACATTTGTTCAATTTTCGTCGCTCCTATTTCAGATAGCGTATTGGGCGAAGCGGCATCTCAAAGCGCATGAAATGGCGAATAAAATGCACTATTAAACTTCTAGGGTAGGGCAAACAGAGACCCAATTAGATCATTTTATATTATAGTGAATTTAAGAGTTCAGCGAAATTCTCTCACATTTGTTCAATTTACGTCGTTACTATTTCAGATAGCGTACTGGGCTAGGCGGCATCTTAAATCGCGTGGAAGGGCGAGTAAAATGCACTACTAAACTTCTATGATAGGGCAATCAGAGTCCCGATTAGATCATTTTATATTTTGTTTACTATAAGATTTCAGGGAAATTCTATCACATTTGTTCAATTTTCGTCGCTCCTATTTCAGATAGGGTACTGGGCTAGGCGGCATCTTAAAGCGCGTGGAATGGCGAGTAAAATGCACTACTTAACTTCTATGATAGGGCAATCAGAGACCTGATTAGATCATTTTATATTTTGTTTAATATAAGATTTCAGGGAAATTCTATCACATTTGTTCAATTTACGTCGCTCCTATTTCAGTTAGCGTATTCGGCTAAGCGGCATCTCAAAGCGCATGAAATGACGAGTCAAATGCACTATTAAACTTCTAGGGTAGGGCAAACAGAGACCCGAATAGATCATTTTACATTATGGTTAATAAAAGAATTCAGCGAAATTCCATCACATTTGTTCAACTTACGTCGCTCCTATTTCAGATAGCGTATTGGGCTAAGCGGCATCTCAAAGCGCATGAAATGGCGAGTAAAATGCACTATTAAACTTCTAGCGTAGGGCAAACACAGACCCGATTAGATCATTTTATATTATGGTTAATTTAAGAATTCAGCAAAATTCTATCACATTTGTTCAATTTACGTCGTTACTATTTCAGATAGGGTACTGGGCTCGGCGGCATCTTAAAGCGCGTGGAATGGCGAGTGAAATGCACTATTAGACTTCTATGGTAGGGCGAACAGAGACCCGATTAGATCATTTTATATTATGGTTAATTTAAGAATTCAGCAAAATTCTATCACATTTGTTCAATTTACGTCGCTCCTATTTCAGTTAGCGTATTCGGCTAAGCGGCATCTCAAAGCGCATGAAATGGCGAGTAAAATGCACTATTAAAGTTCTAGGGTAGGGCAAACAGAGACCCGATAAGATCATTTTATATTATGGTTAATTTAAGAATTCAGCGAAATTCTATCACATTTGTTCAATTTACGTCGCTCCTATTTCAGATAGCGTATTGGGATAAGCGGCATCTGAAAGCGCATGAAATGGCGAGTAAAATGCACTATTAAACTTCTAGGCTAGGGCAAACAAAGACCCGATTAAATCATTTTATATTATGGTTAATTTACGAATTCAGCGAAATTCTATCACATTTATTCAATTTACGTCGCTCCTATTTCAGATAGCGTATTGGGATATGCGGCATCTCAAAGCGCATGAAATGGCGAGTAAAATGCACCCTCAAACTTCTAGGATAAGACAAACAGAGACCCGATTAGATCATTTTATATTACGGTTAATAAAAGAATTCAGCGAAATTCTATCACATTTGTTCAACTTCTGTCGCTCCTATTTCAGATAGCTTATTGGGCTTAGCGGCATCTCAAAGCGCATGAAGTGGCGAATAAAATGCACTATTAAACTTGTAGGCTAGGGCGAACAGAGACCCGATCAGATCATTTTACATTATGGTTAATAAAAAAATTCAGCGAAATTCTATCACATTTGTTCAACTTCTGTCGCTCCTATTTCAGATAGCGTATTGGGCTAAGCGGCATCTCAAAGCGCATGAAACGGCGAGTAAAATGCACTATTAAACTTCTAGGGTAGGTCAGACAGAGTCCCGATGAGATCATTTTATATTATGGTTAATTTAAGAATTCAGCGAAATTCTATCACATTTGTTCAATTTACGTCGCTCCTATTTCAGATAGCATACTGGGCTAGGCGGCATCTTAAAGCGCGTGGAATGGCGAGTAAAATGCACTACTAAACTTCTACGATAGGGCAATCAGAGACCCGATTAGATCATTTTATATTTTTGTTAATATAAGAATTCAGCGAAATTCTATCACATTTGTTCAATTTACGTCGCTCCTATTTCAGATAGCATATTGGGCTAAGCGGCATCTCAAAGCGCATGAAATGACGAGTGAAATGCACTATTAAAATTCTATGATAGGGCAATCAGAGACCCGATTAGATCATTTTATATTATGGTTAATTTAAGAATTCAGCAAAATTCCATCACATTTGTTCAATTTACGTCGCTCCTATTTCAGATAGCGTACTGGGCTAGGCGCAATCTTAAAGCGCGTGGAACGGCGAGTAAAATGCACTATTAAACTTCTATGATAGGGCTATCAGAGACCCGATTAGATCATTTTATATTATGGTTAATATAAGAATTCAGCGTAATTCTATCACATTTGTTCAACTTACGTCGCTCCTATTTCAGATAGCATACTGCGCAAGGCGGCTTCTTAAAGCGCGTGGAATGGCGAGTAAGACGCGCTGTTAAACTTCTAGAATAAGGCAAACAGAGACCCGATTAGATCATTTTATATTACGGTTAATATAAGAATGCAGCGTAATTCCAGCACATTTGTTCAACTTACGTCGCTCCTATTTCAGATAGCGTACTGGGCTAGGCTGCATCTCAAAGCGCATGAAATAGCGAGTGAAATGCACTATTAGACTTCTATGGTAGGGCGAACAGAGGCCCGTTTAAATCATTTTACATTAAGGTTAATATAGGTATTCACGGAAATTCTATCACATTTGTTCAATTTACGTCGCTCCTATTTCAGATAGCGTACTCGGCTAGGCGGCATCTCAAAGCGCATGAAATGGCGACTAAAATGCACTATTAAACTTCTAGGCTAGGGCGAACAGAGACCCGATTAGATCATTTTACATTTTGGTTAATAAAAGAATTCAGCGAAATTCCATCACATTTGTTCAATTTACGTCGCTCCTATTTCAGATAGCATATTGGGCTAAGCGGCATCTCAAAGCGCATGAAATGACGAGTGAAATGCACTATTAAAATTCTATGATAGGGCAATCAGAGACCCGATTAGATCATTTTATATTATGGTTAATTTAAGAATTCAGCAAAATTCTATCACATTTGTTCAATTCACGTCGCTCCTATTTCAGATAGCGTACTGGGCTAGGCGGCATCTTAAAGCGCGTGGAATGTCAAGTAAACTGCACTATTAAATATCTATGATAGGGAAATCAGAGACCCGATTAGATCATTTTATATTTTGGTTAACATAAGAATTCAGCGAAATTCTATCACATTTGTTCAATTTACGTCGCTCCTATTACAGATAGCTTATTGGGCTTAGCAGCATCACAAAGCGCATGAAATGACGAGTGAAATGCACTATTAAACTTCTATGATAGGGCAATCAGAGACCCGATTAGATCATTTTATATTTTGGTTAATATAAGAATTCAGCGAAATTCTATCACATTTGTTCAATTTACGTCGCTCCTATTTCAGATAGCGAACTCGGCTAAGCGGCATCTCAAAGCGCATGAAGTGGCGAATAAAATGCACCATTAAACTTGTAGGCTAGGGCGAACAGAGACCCGATCAGATCATTTTACATTATGGTTAATAAAAGAATTCAGCGAAATTCTATCACATTTGTGCAACTTCTGTCGCTCCTATTTCAGATAGCGTATTGGGCTAAGCGGCATCTCAAAGCGCATGAAATGGCGAGCAAAATGCACAATTAAACTTCTAGGGTAGGTCAAACAGAGTCCCGATGAGATCATTTTATATTATGGTTAATTTAGGAATTCAGCGAAATTCTATCACATTTGTTCAATTTACGTCGCTCCTATTTCAGATAGCATACTGGGCTAGGCGGCATCTTAAAGCGCGTGGAATGGCGAGTAAAATGCACTACTAAACTTCTATGATAGGGCAATCAGAGACCCGATTAGATCATTTTATATTTTGGTTAATATAAGAGTTCAGGGAAATTCTATCACATTTGATCAATTTACGTCGCTCCTATTTCAGATAGCTTATTGGGCTTAGCGGCATCTCAAAGCGCATGAAGTGGCGAATAAAATGCACTATTAAACTTGTAGGCTAGGGCGAACAGAGACCCGATCAGATCATTTTACATTATTGTTAATAAAAAAATTCAGCGAAATTCTATCACATTTGTTCAACTTCTGTCGCTCCTATTTCAGATAGCGTATTGGGCTAAGCGGCATCTCAAAGCGCATGAAATGGCGAGTAAAATGCACTATTAAACTTCTAGGGTAGGTCAGACAGAGTCCCGATGAGATCATTTTATATTATGGTTAATTTAAGAATTCAGCGAAATTCTATCACATTTGTTCAATTTACGTCGCTCCTATTTCAGATAGCATACTGGGCTAGGCGGCATCTTAAAGCGCGTGGAATGGCGAGTAAAATGCACTACTAAACTTCTACGATAGGGCAATCAGAGACCCGATTAGATCATTTTATATTTTGTTTAATATAAGATTTCAGGGAAATTCTATCACATTTGTTCAATTTACGTCGCTCCTATTTCAGATAGCTTATAGGGCTTAGCGGCATCTCAAAGCGCATGAAATGACGAGTGAAATGCACTATTAAACTTCTAGGGTAGGGCAAACAGAGACCCGATTAGATCATTTTACATTATGGTTAATAAAAGAATTCAGCGAAATTCCATCACATTTGTTCAATTTACGTCGCTCCTATTTCAGATAGCATACTGGGCTAGGCGGCATCTTAAAGCGCGTGGAATGGCGAGTAAAATGCACTACTAAACTTCTACGATAGGGCAATCAGAGACCCGATTAGATCATTTTATATTTTGTTTAATATAAGATTTCAGGGAAATTCTATCACATTTGTTCAATTTACGTCGCTCCTATTTCAGATAGCTTATAGGGCTTAGCGGCATCTCAAAGCGCATGAAATGACGAGTGAAATGCACTATTAAACTTCTAGCGTAGGGCAAACAGAGACCCGATTAGATCATTTTATATTATGGTTAATTTAAGAATTCAGCAAAATTCTATCACATTTGTTCAATTTACGTCGTTACTATTTCAGATAGGGTACTGGGCTCGGCGGCATCTTAAAGCGCGTGGAATGGCGAGTGAAATGCACTATTAGACTTCTATGGTAGGGCGAACAGAGACCCGATTAGATCATTTTATATTATGGTTAATTTAAGAATTTAGCAAAATTCTATCACATTTGTTCAATTTACGTCGCTCCTATTTCAGTTAGCGTATTCGGCTAAGCGGCATCTCAAAGCGCATGAAATGGCGAGTAAAATGCACTATTAAAGTTCTAGGGTAGGGCAAACAGAGACCCGATAAGATCATTTTATATTATGGTTAATTTAAGAATTCAGCGAAATTCTATCACATTTGTTCAATTTACGTCGCTCCTATTTCAGATAGCGTATTGGGATAAGCGGCATCTGAAAGCGCATGAAATGGCGAGTAAAATGCACTATTAAACTTCTAGGCTAGGGCAAACAAAGACCCGAATAAATCATTTTATATTATGGTTAATTTACGAATTCAGCGAAATTCTATCACATTTATTCAATTTACGTCGCTCCTATTTCAGATAGCGTATTGGGATATGCGGCATCTCAAAGCGCATGAAATGGCGAGTAAAATGCACCATTAAACTTCTAGGATAAGACAAACAGAGACCCGATTAGATCATTTTATATTACGGTTAATAAAAGAATTCAGCGAAATTCTATCACATTTGTTCAACTTCTGTCGCTCCTATTTCAGATAGCTTATTGGGCTTAGCGGCATCTCAAAGCGCATGAAGTGGCGAATAAAATGCACTATTAAACTTGTAGGCTAGGGCGAACAGAGACCCGATCAGATCATTTTACATTATGGTTCATAAAAAAATGCAGCGCAATTCTATCACATTTGTTCAACTTCTGTCGCTCCTATTTCAGATAGCGTATTGGGCTAAGCGGCATCTCAAAGCGCATGAAATGGCGAGTAAAATGCACTATTAAACTTCTAGGGTAGGTCAGACAGAGTCCCGATGAGATCATTTTATATTATGGTTAATTTAAGAATTCAGCGAAATTCTATCACATTTGTTCAATTTACGTCGCTCCTATTTCAGATAGCATACTGGGCTAGGCGGCATCTTAAAGCGCGTGGAATGGCGAGTAAAATGCACTACTAAACTTCTACGATAGGGCAATCAGAGACCCGATTAGATCATTTTATATTTTTGTTAATATAAGAATTCAGCGAAATTCTATCACATTTGTTCAATTTACGTCGCTCCTATTTCAGATAGCTTATAGGGCTTAGCGGCATCTCAAAGCGCATGAAATGGCGAGTGAAATGCACTATTAAACTTCTAGGCTAGGGCGAACAGAGACCCGATTAGATCATTTTACATTTTGGTTAATAAAAGAATTCAGCGAAATTCTATCACATTTGTTCAATTTACGTCGCTCCTATTTCAGATAGCATATTGGGCTAAGCGGCATCTCAAAGCGCATGAAATGACGAGTGAAATGCACTATTAAAATTCTATGATAGGGCAATCAGAGACCCGATTAGATCATTTTATATTATGGTTAATTTAAGAATTCAGCAAAATTCCATCACATTTGTTCAATTTACGTCGCTCCTATTTCAGATAGCGTACTGGGCTAGGCGGCATCTAAAAGCGCATGAAATGGCGAGTATAATGCACTATTAAACTTCTAGGATAACGCAAACAGAGACCCGATTAGATCATTTTATATTATGGTTAATTTAAGAATTCAGCGAAATTCTATCACATTTGTTCAATTTACGTCGCTCCTATTTCAGATAGCGTACTCGGCTAGGCGGCATCTCAAAGCGCATGAAATGGCGACTAAAATGCACTATTAAACTTCTAGGCTAGGGCGAACAGAGACCCGATTAGATCATTTTACATTTTGGTTAATAAAAGAATTCAGCGAAATTCCATCACATTTGTTCAATTTACGTCGCTCCTATTTCAGATAGCATATTGGGCTAAGCGGCATCTCAAAGCGCATGAAATGACGAGTGAAATGCACTATTAAAATTCTATGATAGGGCAATCAGAGACCCGATTAGATCATTTTATATTATGGTTAATTTAAGAATTCAGCAAAATTCTATCACATTTGTTCAATTCACGTCGCTCCTATTTCAGATAGCGTACTGGGCTAGGCGGCATCTTAATGCGCGTGGAATGTCAAGTAAACTGCACTATTAAATTTCTATGATAGGGAAATCAGAGACCCGATTAGATCATTTTATATTTTGGTTAACATAAGAATTCAGCGAAATTCTATCACATTTGTTCAATTTACGTCGCTCCTATTACAGATAGCTTATTGGGCTTAGCAGCATCACAAAGCGCATGAAATAACGAGTGAAATGCACTATTAAACTTCTATGATAGGGCAATCAGAGACCCGATTAGATCATTTTATATTTTGGTTAATATAAGAATTCAGCGAAATTCTATCACATTTGTTCAATTTACGTCGCTCCTATTTCAGATAGCTTATAGGGCTTAGCGGCATCTCAAAGCGCATGAAATGGCGAGTGAAATGCACTATTAAACTTCTAGGCTAGGGCGAACAGAGACCCGATTAGATCATTTTACATTTTGGTTAATAAAAGAATTCAGCGAAATTCTATCACATTTGTTCAATTTACGTCGCTCCTATTTCAGATAGCATATTGGGCTAAGCGGCATCTCAAAGCGCATGAAATGACGAGTGAAATGCACTATTAAAATTCTATGATAGGGCAATCAGAGGCCCGATTAGATCATTTTATATTATGGTTAATTTAAGAATTCAGAAAAGTTCCATCACATTTGTTCAATTTACGTCGCTCCTATTTCAGATAGCGTACTGGGCTAGGCGGCATCTAAAAGCGCATGAAATGGCGAGTATAATGCACTATTAAAATTCTAGGATTACGCAAACAGAGACCCGATTAGATCATTTTATATTATGGTTAATTTAAGAATTCAGCGAAATTCTATCACATTTGTTCAATTTACGTCGCTCCTATTTCAGATAGCATACTGGGCTAGGCGGCATCTTAAAGCGCGTGGAGTGGCGAGTAAAACGCGCTATTAAACTTCTAGGATAAGGCAAACAGAGACCCGATTAGATCATTTTATATTACGCTTAATATGAGAATGCAGCGTAATTCTATCACATTTGTTCAACTTACGTCGCTCCTATTTCAGATAGCGTACTGGGATAGGCGGCATCTCAAAGCGCATGAAATGGCGACTGAAATGCACTATTAGACTTCTATGGTAGGGCGAACAGAGACCCGATTAGATCATTTTACATTAAGGTTGATATAAGAATTCACGGAAATTCTATCACATTTGTTCAATTTACGTCGCTCCTATTTCAGATAGCGTATTCGGCTAAGCGGCATCTCAAAGCGCATGAAATGGCGAGTAAAATGCAATACTAAACTTCTAGGATAAGGCAAACAGAGACCCGATTAGATCATTTTATATTACGGTTAATATAAGAATTCAGCGTAATTCTATCACATTTGTTCCACTTACGTCGCTCCTATTTTAGATAGCGTATTGGGCTAAGCGGCATCTCAACGCGCATGAAATGGCGAGTGAAATGCACCATTAGACTTCTATGGTAGGGCGAACAGAGACCCGATTAGATCATTTTACATTAAGGTTAATATAAGGATTCACAGAAATTCTATCACATTTGTTCAATTTACGTCGCTCCTATTTCAGATAGCGTACTGGGCTAGGCGGCATCTCAAAGCGCATGAAATGGCAAGTGAAATGCACCATTAAACTTCTAGGATAAGCCAAACAGAGACCCGATTAGATCATTTTATATTACGGTTAATATAAGAATTCAGCGTAATTCTACCACATTTGTTCAATTTACGTCGCTCGTATTTCAAATAGCGTATTGGGCTAAGCGGCATCTCAAAGCGCATGAAATGGCGAGTGAAATGCACTATTAGACTTCTATGGTAGGGCGAACAGAGACCCGATTAGATCATTTTACATTAAGGTTAATATAAGAATTCACGGAAATTCTATCACATTTGTTCAATTTACGTCGCTCCTATTTCAGATAGCGTATTGGGCTAAGCGGCATCTCAAAGCGCATGAAATGGCGAGTAAAATGCAATACTAAACTTCTAGGATAAGGCAAACAGAGACCCGATTAGATCATTTTATATTACGGTTAATATAAGAATTCAGCGTAATTCTATCACATTAGTTCCACTTACGTCGCTCCTATTTTAGATAGCGTACTGGGCTAGGCGGCATCTCAAAGCGCATGAAATGGCAAGTAAAATGCACCATTAAACTTCTAGGATAAGCCAAACAGAGACCCGATTAGATCATTTTATATTACCGTTAATATAAGAATTCAGCGTAATTCTATCACATTTGTTCAATTTACGTCGCTTGTATTTCAAATAGCGTATTGGGCTAAGCGGCATCTCAAAGCGCATGAAATGGCGAGTAAAATGCACTACTAAACTTCTATGATAGGGCAATCAGAGACCCGATTAGATCATTTTATATTTTGTATAATAAAAGATTTCAGGGAAATTCTATCACATTTGTTCAATTTACGTCGCTCCTATTTCAGATAGCGTATTGAGCTAAGCGGCATCTCAAAGCGCATGAAATGGCGAATAAAATGCGCTATTAAACTTCTAGGCTATGGCGAACAGAGACCCGATTAGATCATTTTACATTATGGTTCATAAAAGAATTCAGCGAAATTCTATCACATTTGTTCAATTTTCGTCGCTCCTATTTCAGATAGCGTATTGGGCGAAGCGGCATCTCAAAGCGCATGAAATGGCGAATAAAATGCACTATTAAACTTCTAGGGTAGGGCAAACAGAGACCCGATTAGATCATTTTATATTATAGTGAATTTAAGAGTTCAGCGAAATTCTATCACATTTGTTCAATTTACGTCGCTCCTATTTCAGATAGCATATTGGGATATGCGGCATCTCAAAGCGCATGAAATGGCGAGTAAAATGCACCATTAAACTTCCAGGATAAGACAAACAGAGACCCGATTAGATCGTTTTATATTACGGTTAATATAAGAATTCAGCGAAATTCTATCACATTTGATCAATTTACGTCGCTCCTATTTCAGATAGCTTATAGGGCTTAGCGGCATCTCAAAGCGCATGAAATGGCGAGTGAAATGCACTATTAAACTTCTAGGCTAGGGCGAACAGAGACCCGATTAGATCATTTTACATTTTGGTTAATAAAAGAATTCAGCGAAATTCTATCACATTTGTTCAATTTACGTCGCTCCTATTTCAGATAGCATATTGGGCTAAGCGGCATCTCAAAGCGCATGAAATGGCGAGTGAAATGCACTATTAAAATTCTATGATAGGGCAATCAGAGACCCGATTAGATCATTTTATATTATGGTTAATTTAAGAATTCAGCAAAATTCCATCACATTTGTTCAATTTACGTCGCTCCTATTTCAGATAGCGTACTGGGCTAGGCGGCATCTAAAAGCGCATGAAATGACGAGTATAATGCACTATTACACTTCTAGGATAACGCAAACAGAGACCCGATTAGATCATTTTATATTATGGTTAATTTAAGAATTCAGCGAAATTCTATCACATTTGTTCAATTTACGTCGCTCCTATTTCAGATAGCATACTGCGCAAGGCGGCTTCTTAAAGCGCGTGGATTGGCGAGTAAAACGCGCTGTTAAACTTCTAGAATAAGGCAAACAGAGACCCGATTAGATCATTTCATATTACGGTTAATATAAGAATGCAGCGTAATTCCAGCACATTTGTTCAACTTACGTCGCTCCTATTTCAGATAGCGTACTGGGCTAGGCTGCATCTCAAAGCGCATGAAATAGCGAGTGAAATGCACTATTAGACTTCTATGGTAGGGCGAACAGAGGCCCGTTTAAATCATTTTACATTAAGGTTAATATAGGTATTCACGGAAATTCTATCACATTTGTTCAATTTACGTCGCTCCTATTTCAGATAGCGTACTCGGCTAGGCGGCATCTCAAAGCGCATGAAATGGCGACTAAAATGCACTATTAAACTTCTAGGCTAGGGCGAACAGAGACCCGATTAGATCATTTTACATTTTGGTTAATAAAAGAATTCAGCGAAATTCCATCACATTTGTTCAATTTACGTCGCTCCTATTTCAGATAGCATATTGGGCTAAGCGGCATCTCAAAGCGCATGAAATGACGAGTGAAATGCACTATTAAAATTCTATGATAGGGCAATCAGAGACCCGATTAGATCATTTTATATTATGGTTAATTTAAGAATTCAGCAAAATTCTATCACATTTGTTCAATTCACGTCGCTCCTATTTCTGATAGCGTACTGGGCTAGGCGGCATCTTAAAGCGCGTGGAATGTCAAGTAAACTGCACTATTAAATTTCTATGATAGGGAAATCAGAGACCCGATTAGATCATTTTATATTTTGGTTAACATAAGAATTCAGCGAAATTCTATCACATTTGTTCAATTTACGTCGCTCCTATTACAGATAGCTTATTGGGCTTAGCAGCATCACAAAGCGCATGAAATGACGAGTGAAATGCACTATTAAACTTCTATGATAGGGCAATCAGAGACCCGATTAGATCATTTTATATTTTGGTTAATATAAGAATTCAGCGAAATTCTATCACATTTGTTCAATTTACGTCGCTCCTATTTCAGATAGCGAACTCGGCTAAGCGGCATCTCAAAGCGCATGAAGTGGCGAATAAAATGCACCATTAAACTTGTAGGCTAGGGCGAACAGAGACCCGATCAGATCATTTTACATTATGGTTAATAAAAGAATTCAGCGGAATTCTATCACATTTGTGCAACTTCTGTCGCTCCTATTTCAGATAGCGTATTGGGCTAAGCGGCATCTCAAAGCGCATGAAATGGCGAGCAAAATGCACAATTAAACTTCTAGGGTAGGTCAAACAGAGTCCCGATGAGATCATTTTATATTATGGTTAATTTAGGAATTCAGCGAAATTCTATCACATTTGTTCAATTTACGTCGCTCCTATTTCAGATAGCATACTGGGCTAGGCGGCATCTTAAAGCGCGTGGAATGGCGAGTAAAATGCACTACTAAACGTCTATGATAGGGCAATCAGAGACCCGATTAGATCATTTTATATTTTGGTTAATATAAGAGTTCAGCGAAATTCTATCACATTTGATCAATTTACGTCGCTCCTATTTCAGATAGCTTATTGGGCTTAGCGGCATCTCAAAGCGCATGAAGTGGCGAATAAAATGCACTATTAAACTTGTAGGCTAGGGCGAACAGAGACCCGATCAGATCATTTTACATTATTGTTAATAAAAAAATTCAGCGAAATTCTATCACATTTGTTCAACTTCTGTCGCTCCTATTTCAGATAGCGTATTGGTCTAAGCGGCATCTCAAAGCGCATGAAATGGCGAGTAGAATGCATTATTAAACTTCTAGGGTAGGTCAGACAGAGTCCCGATGAGATCATTTTATATTATGGTTAATTTAAGAATTCAGCGAAATTCTATCACATTTGTTCAATTTACGTCGCTCCTATTTCAGATAGCATACTGGGCTAGGCGGCATCTTAAAGCGCGTGGAATGGCGAGTAAAATGCACTACTAAACTTCTACGATAGGGCAATCAGAGACCCGATTAGATCATTTTATATTTTGGTTAATATAAGAATTCAGCGAAATTCTATCACATTTGTTCAATTTACGTCGCTCCTATTTCAGATAGCTTATAGGGCTTAGCGGCATCTCAAAGCGCATGAAATGGCGAGTGAAATGCACTATTAAACTTCTATGATAGGGCAATCAGAGACCCGATTAGATCATTTTATATTTTGTTTAATATAAGATTTCAGGGAAATTTTATCACATTTGTTCAATTTACGTCGCTCCTATTTCAGATAGCGAACTCGGCTAAGCGGCATCTCAAAGCGCATGAAATGGCGAATAAAATGCACTATTAAACTTCTAGGCTATGGCGATCAGAGCCCCGATCAGATCATTTTACATTATGGTTAATAAAAGAACTCAAAGAAATTCTATCACATTTGTTCATCTTACGTCGCTGCTGTTTCAGATAGCGTACTGGGCTAGGCGGCATCTTAAAGCGCGTGGAATGGCAAGTAAAATGCACTATTAAACTTCTATGATAGGGCAATCAGAGACCCGATTAGATCATTTTATATTTTGGTTAAAATAAGAATTCAGCGAAATTCTATCACATTTGTTCAATTTACGTCGCTCCTATTGCAGATAGCATACTGGGCTAGGCGGCATCTTAAAGCGCGTGGAATGGCGAGTAAAATGCTCTACTAAACTTCTATGATAGTGCAATCAGAGACCCGATTAGATCATTTTATATTTTGGTTAATATAAGAGTTCAGCGAAATTCTATCACATTTGATCAATTTACGTCGCTCCTATTTCAGATAGCTTATTGGGCTTAGCGGCATCTCAAAGCGCATGAAGTGGCGAATAAAATGCACTATTAAACTTGTAGGCTAGGGCGAACAGAGACCCGATCAGATCATTTTACATTATGGTTAATAAAAAAATTCAGCGAAATTCTATCACATTTGTTCAACTTCTGTCGCTCCTATTTCAGATAGCGTATTGGGCTAAGCGGCATCTCAAAGCGCATGAAATGGCGAGTAAAATGCACTATTAAACTTCTAGGGTAGGTCAGACAGAGTCCCGATGAGATCATTTTATATTATGGTTAATTTAAGAATTCAGCGAAATTCTATCACATTTGTTCAATTTACGTCGCTCCTATTTCAGATAGCATACTGGGCTAGGCGGCATCTTAAAGCGCGTGGAATGGCGAGTAAAATGCACTACTAAACTTCTACGATAGGGCAATCAGAGACCCGATTAGATCATTTTATATTTTTGTTAATATAAGAATTCAGCGAAATTCTATCACATTTGTTCAATTTACGTCGCTCCTATTTCAGATAGCATACTGGGCTAGGCGGAATCTTAAAGCGCGTGGAGTGGCGAGTAAAACGCGCTATTAAACTTCTAGGATAAGGCAAACAGAGACCCGATTAGATCATTTTATATTACGCTTAATATGAGAATGCAGCGTAATTCTATCACATTTGTTCAACTTACGTCGCTCCTATTTCAGATAGCGTACTGGGATAGGCGGCATCTCAAAGCGCATGAAATGGCGAGTGAAATGCACTATTAGACTTCTATGGTAGGGCGAACAGAGACCCGATTAGATCATTTTACATTAAGGTTGATATAAGAATTCACGGAAATTCTATGACATTTGTTCAATTGACGTCGCTCCTGTTTCAGATAGCGTACTGGGCTAGGCGGCATCTCAAAGCGCATGAAATGGCGAGCATAATGCACTATTAAACTTCTAGGATAACGCAAACAGAGACCCGATTAGATCATTTTATATTATGGTTAATTTAAGAATTCAGCGAAATTCTATCACATTTGTTCAATTTACGTCGCTCCTATTTCAGATAGCATACTGCGCAAGGCGGCTTCTTAAAGCGCGTGGAATGGCGAGTAAAACGCGCTATTAAACTTCTAGAATAAGGCAAACAGAGACCCGATTAGATCATTTTATATTACGGTTAATATAAGAATGCAGCGTAATTCCAGCACATTTGTTCAATTTACGTCGCTCCTATTACAGATAGCTTATTGGGCTTAGCAGCATCACAAAGCGCATGAAATGACGAGTGAAATGCACTATTAAACTTCTATGATAGGGCAATCAGGGACCCGATTAGATCATTTTATATTTTGTTTAATATAAGATTTCAGGGAAATTTTATCACATTTGTTCAATTTACGTCGCTCCTATTTCAGATAGCGAACTCGGCTAAGCGGCATCTCAAAGCGCATGAAATGGCGAATAAAATGCACTATTAAACTTCTAGGCTATGGCGATCAGAGCCCCGATCAGATCATTTTACATTATGGTTAATAAAAGACCTCAGCGAAATTCTATCACATTTGTTCAACTTACGTCTCTGCTATTTCAGATAGCGTACTGGGCTAGGCATCATCTTAAAGCGCGTGGAATGGCAAGTAAAATGCAGTATTAAACTTCTATGATAGGGCAATCAGAGACCCGATTAGATCATTTTATATTTTGGTTAATATAAGAATTCAGCGAAATTCTATCACATTTGTTCAATTTACGTCGCTCCTATTTCAGATAGCGGACTCGGCTAAGCGGCATCTCAAAGCGCATGAAGTGGCGAATAAAATGCACCATTAAACTTGTAGGCTAGGGCGAACAGAGACCCGATCAGATAATTTTACATTATGGTTAATAAAAGAATTCAGCGAAATTCTATCACATTTGTTCAACTTCTGTCGCTCCTATTTCAGATAGCGTATTGGGCTAAGCGGCATCTCAAAGCGCATGAAATGGCGAGCAAAATGCACAATTAAACTTCTAGGGTAGGTCAAACAGAGTCCCGATGAGATCATTTTATATTTTGGTTAATTTAAGAATTCAGCGAAATTCTATCACATTTGTTCAATTTACGTCGCTGCTATTTTAGATAGCGTACTGGGCTAGGCGGCATCTTAAAGCGCATGAAATGGCGAGTGAAATGCACTATTAGACTTCTATAGTAGGGCGAACAGAGACCCGATTAGATCATTTTATATTACGGTTAATATAAGAATTCAGCGTAATTCTATCACATTTGCTCAACTTACGTCGCTCCTATTTCAGATAGCGTACTGGGCTAGGCGGCATCTCAAAGCGAATGAAATGGCGAGTGAATGCACTATTAGACTTCTATGGTAGGGCGAACAGAGACCCGATCAGATCATTTTACATTAAGGTTAATATAAGAATTCACGGAAATTCTATCACATTTGTTCAATTTACGTCGCTCCGATTTCAGATAGCGTACTGCGCTAGGCGGCATCTAAAAGCGCATGAAATGGCGAGTATAATACACTATTAAACTTCTAGGATCAGGCAAACAGAGACCCGATTAGATCAGTTTATATTTTGGTTAATATAAGAGTTCAGCGAAATTCTATCACATTTGATCAATTTACGTCGCTCCTATTTCAGATAGCTTATTGGGCTTAGCGGCATCTCAAAGCGCATGAAGTGGCGAATAAAATGCACTATTAAACTTGTAGGCTAGGGCGAACAGAGACCCGATCAGATCATTTTACATTATGGTTAATAAAAAAATTCAGCGAAATTCTATCACATTTGTTCAACTTCTGTCGCTCCTATTTCAGATAGCGTATTGGGCTCAGCGGCATCTCAAAGCGCATGAAATGGCGAGTAAAATGCACTATTAAACTTCTAGGGTAGGTCAGACAGAGTCCCGATGAGATCATTTTATATTATGGTTAATTTAAGAATTCAGCGAAATTCTATCACATTTGTTCAATTTACGTCGCTCCTATTTCAGATAGCATACTGGGCTAGGCGGCATCTTAAAGCGCGTGGAATGGCGAGTAAAATGCACTACTAAACTTCTACGATAGGGCAATCAGAGACCCGATTAGATCATTTTATATTTTTGTTAATATAAGAATTCAGCGAAATTCTATCACATTTGTTCAATTTACGTCGCTCCTATTTCAGATAGCATACTGGGCTAGGCGGCATCTTAAAGCGCGTGGAGTGGCGAGTAAAACGCGCTATTAAACTTCTAGGATAAGGCAAACAGAGACCCGATTAGATCATTTTATATTACGCTTAATATGAGAATGCAGCGTAATTCTATCACATTTGTTCAACTTACGTCGCTCCTATTTCAGATAGCGTACTGGGATAGGCGGCATCTCAAAGCGCATGAAATGGCGAGTGAAATGCACTATTAGACTTCTATGGTAGGGCGAACAGAGACCCGATTAGATCATTTTACATTAAGGTTGATATAAGAATTCACGGAAATTCTATCACATTTGTTCAATTGACGTCGCTCCTGTTTCAGATAGCGTACTGGGCTAGGCGGCATCTCAAAGCGCATGAAATGGCGAGCATAATGCACTATTAAACTTCTAGGATAACGCAAACAGAGACCCGATTAGATCATTTTATATTATGGTTAATTTAAGAATTCAGCGAAATTCTATCACATTTGTTCAATTTACGTCGCTCCTATTTCAGATAGCATACTGCGCAAGGCGGCTTCTTAAAGCGCGTGGAATGGCGAGTAAAACGCGCTATTAAACTTCTAGAATAAGGCAAACAGAGACCCGATTAGATCATTTTATATTACGGTTAATATAAGAATGCAGCGTAATTCCAGCACATTTGTTCAATTTACGTCGCTCCTATTACAGATAGCTTATTGGGCTTAGCAGCATCACAAAGCGCATGAAATGACGAGTGAAATGCACTATTAAACTTCTATGATAGGGCAATCAGAGACCCGATTAGATCATTTTATATTTTGTTTAATATAAGACTTCAGGGAAATTTTATCAGATTTGTTCAATTTACGTCGCTCCTATTTCAGATAGCGAACTCGGCTAAGCGGCATCTCAAAGCGCATGAAATGGCGAATAAAATGCACTATTAAACTTCTAGGCTATGGCGATCAGAGCCCCGATCAGATCATTTTACATTATGGTTAATAAAAGACCTCAGCGAAATTCTATCACATTTGTTCAACTTACGTCTCTGCTATTTCAGATAGCGTACTGGGCTAGGCATCATCTTAAAGCGCGTGGAATGGCAAGTAAAATGCAGTATTAAACTTCTATGATAGGGCAATCAGAGACCCGATTAGATCATTTTATATTTTGGTTAATATAAGAATTCAGCGAAATTCTATCACATTTGTTCAATTTACGTCGCTCCTATTTCAGATAGCGGACTCGGCTAAGCGGCATCTCAAAGCGCATGAAGTGGCGAATAAAATGCACCATTAAACTTGTAGGCTAGGGCGAACAGAGACCCGAGCAGATCATTTTACATTATGGTTAATAAAAGAATTCAGCGAAATTCTATCACATTTGTTCAACTTCTGTCGCTCCTATTTCAGATAGCGTATTGGGCTAAGCGGCATCTCAAAGCGCATGAAATGGCGAGCAAAATGCACAATTAAACTTCTAGGGTAGGTCAAACAGAGTCCCGATGAGATCATTTTATATTTTGGTTAATTTAAGAATTCAGCGAAATTCTATCACATTTGTTCAATTTACGTCGCTGCTATTTTAGATAGCGTACTGGGCTAGGCGGCATCTTAAAGCGCATGAAATGGCGAGTGAAATGCACTATTAGACTTCTATAGTAGGGCGAACAGAGACCCGATTAGATCATTTTATATTACGGTTAATATAAGAATTCAGCGTAATTCTATCACATTTGGTCAACTTACGTCGCTCCTATTTCAGATAGCGTACTGGGCTAGGCGGCATCTCAAAGCGAATGAAATGGCGAGTGAATGCACTATTAGACTTCTATGGTAGGGCGAACAGAGACCCGATCAGATCATTTTACATTAAGGTTAATATAAGAATTCACGGAAATTCTATCACATTTGTTCAATTTACGTCGCTCCGATTTCAGATAGCGTACTGCGCTAGGCGGCATCTAAAAGCGCATGAAATGGCGAGTATAATACACTATTAAACTTCTAGGATCAGGCAAACAGAGACCCGATTAGATCAGTTTATATTTTGGTTAATATAAGAGTTCAGCGAAATTCTATCACATTTGATCAATTTACGTCGCTCCTATTTCAGATAGCTTATTGGGCTTAGCGGCATCTCAAAGCGCATGAAGTGGCGAATAAAATGCACTATTAAACTTGTAGGCTAGGGCGAACAGAGACCCGATCAGATCATTTTACATTATGGTTAATAAAAAAATTCAGCGAAATTCTATCACATTTGTTCAACTTCTGTCGCTCCTATTTCAGATAGCGTATTGGGCTCAGCGGCATCTCAAAGCGCATGAAATGGCGAGTAAAATGCACTATTAAACTTCTAGGGTAGGTCAGACAGAGTCCCGATGAGATCATTTTATATTATGGTTAATTTAAGAATTCAGCGAAATTCTATCACATTTGTTCAATTTACGTCGCTCCTATTTCAGATAGCATACTGGGCTAGGCGGCATCTTAAAGCGCGTGAAATGGCGAGTAAAATGCACTACTAAACTTCTACGATAGGGCAATCAGAGACCCGATTAGATCATTTTATATTTTTGTTAATATAAGAATTCAGCGAAATTCTATCACATTTGTTCAATTTACGTCGCTCCTATTTCAGATAGCATACTGGGCTAGGCGGCATCTTAAAGCGCGTGGAGTGGCGAGTAAAACGCGCTATTAAACTTCTAGGATAAGGCAAACAGAGACCCGATTAGATCATTTTATATTACGCTTAATATGAGAATGCAGCGTAATTCTATCACATTTGTTCAACTTACGTCGCTCCTATTTCAGATAGCGTACTGGGATAGGCGGCATCTCAAAGCGCATGAAATGGCGAGTGAAATGCACTATTAGACTTCTATGGTAGGGCGAACAGAGACCCGATTAGATCATTTTACATTAAGGTTGATATAAGAATTCACGGAAATTCTATCACATTTGTTCAATTGACGTCGCTCCTGTTTCAGATAGCGTACTGGGCTAGGCGGCATCTCAAAGCGCATGAAATGGCGAGCATAATGCACTATTAAACTTCTAGGATAACGCAAACAGAGACCCGATTAGATCATTTTATATTATGGTTAATTTAAGAATTCAGCGAAATTCTATCACATTTGTTCAATTTACGTCGCTCCTATTTCAGATAGCATACTGCGCAAGGCGGCTTCTTAAAGCGCGTGGAATGGCGAGTAAAACGCGCTATTAAACTTCTAGAATAAGGCAAACAGAGACCCGATTAGATCATTTTATATTACGGTTAATATAAGAATGCAGCGTAATTCCAGCACATTTGTTCAATTTACGTCGCTCCTATTACAGATAGCTTATTGGGCTTAGCAGCATCACAAAGCGCATGAAATGACGAGTGAAATGCACTATTAAACTTCTATGATAGGGCAATCAGAGACCCGATTAGATCATTTTATATTTTGTTTAATATAAGATTTCAGGGAAATTTTATCAGATTTGTTCAATTTACGTCGCTCCTATTTCAGATAGCGAACTCGGCTAAGCGGCATCTCAAAGCGCATGAAATGGCGAATAAAATGCACTATTAAACTTCTAGGCTATGGCGATCAGAGCCCCGATCAGATCATTTTACATTATGGTTAATAAAAGACCTCAGCGAAATTCTATCACATTTGTTCAACTTACGTCTCTGCTATTTCAGATAGCGTACTGGGCTAGGCATCATCTTAAAGCGCGTGGAATGGCAAGTAAAATGCAGTATTAAACTTCTATGATAGGGCAATCAGAGACCCGATTAGATCATTTTATATTTTGGTTAATATAAGAATTCAGCGAAATTCTATCACATTTGTTCAATTTACGTCGCTCCTATTTCAGATAGCGGACTCGGCTAAGCGGCATCTCAAAGCGCATGAAGTGGCGAATAAAATGCACCATTAAACTTGTAGGCTAGGGCGAACAGAGACCCGAGCAGATCATTTTACATTATGGTTAATAAAAGAATTCAGCGAAATTCTATCACATTTGTTCAACTTCTGTCGCTCCTATTTCAGATAGCGTATTGGGCTAAGCGGCATCTCAAAGCGCATGAAATGGCGAGCAAAATGCACAATTAAACTTCTAGGGTAGGTCAAACAGAGTCCCGATGAGATCATTTTATATTATGGTTAATTTAAGAATTCAGCGAAATTCTATCACATTTGTTCAATTTACGTCGCTGCTATTTTAGATAGCGTACTGGGCTAGGCGGCATCTTAAAGCGCATGAAATGGCGAGTGAAATGCACTATTAGACTTCTATAGTAGGGCGAACAGAGACCCGATTAGATCATTTTATATTACGGTTAATATAAGAATTCAGCGTAATTCTATCACATTTGGTCAACTTACGTCGCTCCTATTTCAGATAGCGTACTGGGCTAGGCGGCATCTCAAAGCGAATGAAATGGCGAGTGAATGCACTATTAGACTTCTATGGTAGGGCGAACACAGACCCGATCAGATCATTTTACATTAAGGTTAATATAAGAATTCACGGAAATTCTATCACATTTGTTCAATTTACGTCGCTCCGATTTCAGATAGCGTACTGCGCTAGGCGGCATCTAAAAGCGCATGAAATGGCGAGTATAATACACTATTAAACTTCTAGGATCAGGCAAACAAAGACCCGATTAGATCATTTTATATTTTGGTTAATATAAGAGTTCAGCGAAATTCTATCACATTTGATCAATTTACGTCGCTCCTATTTCAGATAGCTTATTGGGCTTAGCGGCATCTCAAAGCGCATGAAGTGGCGAATAAAATGCACTATTAAACTTGTAGGCTAGGGCGAACAGAGACCCGATCAGATCATTTTACATTATGGTTAATAAAAAAATTCAGCGAAATTCTATCACATTTGTTCAACTTCTGTCGCTCCTATTTCAGATAGCGTATTGGGCTAAGCGGCATCTCAAAGCGCATGAAATGGCGAGCAAAATGCACAATTAAACTTCTAGGGTAGGTCAAACAGAGTCCCGATGAGATCATTTTATATGATGGTTAATTTAAGAATTCAGCGAAATTCTATCACATTTGTTCAATTTACGTCGCTGCTATTTTAGATAGCGTACTGGGCTAGGCGGCATCTTAAAGCGCATGAAATGGCGAGTGAAATGCACTATTAGACTTCTATAGTAGGGCGAACAGAGACCCGATTAGATCATTTTATATTACGGTTAATATAAGAATTCAGCGTAATTCTATCACATTTGGTCAACTTACGTCGCTCCTATTTCAGATAGCGTACTGGGCTAGGCGGCATCTCAAAGCGAATGAAATGGCGAGTGAATGCACTATTAGACTTCTATGGTAGGGCGAACAGAGACCCGATCAGATCATTTTACATTAAGGTTAATATAAGAATTCACGGAAATTCTATCACATTTGTTCAATTTACGTCGCTCCGATTTCAGATAGCGTACTGCGCTAGGCGGCATCTAAAAGCGCATGAAATGGCGAGTATAATACACTATTAAACTTCTAGGATCAGGCAAACAGAGACCCGATTAGATCATTTTATATTTTGTTTAATATAAGATTTCAGGGAAATTTTATCACATTTGTTCAATTTACATCGCTCCTATTTCAGATAGCGTATTGGGCTATGCGGCATCTCAATGCGCATGAAATGGCGAATAAATTGCACTATTAAACTTCTAGGGTAGGGCAAACAGAGACCCGATTCGATCATTTTATATTATGGTTAATTTAAGAATTCAGCGAAGTTCTATCACATTTTTTCAATTTACGTCGCTCCTATTTCAGATAGCGTATTGGGCTAAGCAGCATTTCAAAGTGCATGAAATGGCGAGTGAATTGCACTATTAAACTTCTAGGATATGGCAAACAGAGGCCCGATTAGATCATTTTATATTACGGTTAATATAAGAATTCAGCGTAATTCTATCACATTTGTTCATCTTACGTCGCTCCTATTTCAGATAGCGTACTGGGCTAGGCGGCATCTTAAAGCGCGTGGAATGGCGAGTAAAATGCACTATTAAAATTCTATGATAGGGCAATCAGAGACCCGATTAGATCATTTTATATTATGGTTAATTTAAGATGTCAGCAAAATTTTATCGCATTTGTTCAATTTACGTCGCTCCTATTTCAGATAACGTACTGGGCTAGGCGGCATCATAAAGCGCGTGGAATGGCAAGTAAAATGCACTATTAAACTTCTATGATAGGGCACTCAGAGACCCGATTAGATCATTTTATATTATTGTTAATATAAGAATTGAGCGAAATTCTATCACATTTGTTCAATTTACGTCGCTCCTATTACAGATAGCTTATTGGGCTTAGCGGCATCTCAAAGCGCATGAAATGACGAGTGAAATGCACTATTAAACTTCTATGATAGGGCAATCAGAGACCCGATTAGACCATTTTATATTTTGTTTAATATAAGATTTCAGGGAAATTTTATCACATTTGTTCAATTTACGTCGCTCCTATTTCAGATAGCGAACTCGGCTAAGCGGCATCTCAAAGCGCATGAAGTGGCGAATAAAATGCACCATTAAACTTGTAGGCTAGGGCGAACAGAGACCCGATCAGATCATTTTACATTATGGTTAATAAAAGAATTCAGCGAAATTCTATCACATTTGTTCAACTTCTGTCGCTCCTATTTCAGATAGCGTATTGGGCTAAGCGGCATCTCAAAGCGCATGAAATGGCGAGCAAAATGCACAATTAAACTTCTAGGGTAGGTCAAACAGAGTCCCGATGAGATCATTTTATATTATGGTTAATTTAAGAATTCAGCGAAATTCTATCACATTTGTTCAATTTACGTCGCTCCTATTTCAGATAGCGTACTGGGCTAGGCGTCATCTAAAAGCGCATGAAATGGCGAGTATAATGCACTATTAAACTTCTAGGATAACGCAAACAGAGACCCGATTAGATCATTTTATATTATGGTTAATTTAAGAATTCAGCGAAATTCTATCACATTTGTACAATTTACGTCGCTCCTATTTCAGATAGCGTACTGGGCTAGGCGGCATCTCAAAGCGCATGAAATGGCGAGTCAAATGCACTACAAAACTTGTATGATAGGGAAATCAGAGACCCGATTAGATTATTTTATATTTTGGTTAATATAATAATTCAGCGAAATTCTCTCACATTTGTTCAATTTACGTCGCTGATATTTCAGATAGCGTATTGGACTAAGCGGCATCTCAAAGCGCAAGAAATGTCGAGTAAAATGCACTATTAAACTTCAATGGTAGGGCGAACAGAGACCCGATTAGATCATTTTACATTAAGTTAATATAAGAATTCAGGGAAATTCTATCACACTTGTTCAATTTACGTCGCTCCTATTTCAGATAGCGTATTGGGCTATGCGGCATCTCAAAGCACATGCAATGGCGAGTAAAATGGACTATTAAACTTCTAGGGTAGGGCAAACAAAGACCCGATTAGATCATTTTATATTATGGTTAATTTAAGAATTCGGCGTAATTCTATCACATTTGTTCAACTTACGTCGCTCCTATTTCAGATAGCGTACTGGGCTAGGCGGCATCTTAAAGCGCGTGGAATGGCGAGTAAAATGCACTACTAAACTTCTATGATAGGGCAATCAGAGACACGATTAGATCATTTTATATTTTGTTTAATATCAGATTTCAGGGAAATTGTATCACACTTGTTCAATTTACGTCGCTCCTATTTCAGATAGCGTATTGGGCTGTGCGGCATCTCAAAGCGCATGAAATGGCGAATAAAATGCACTATTCAACTTCTAGGATAAGGCAAACAGAGACCCGATTAGATCATTTTATATTACGGTTAATATAAGAATTCAGCGTAATTCTATCACATTTGGTCAACTTACGTCGCTCCTATTTCAGATAGCGTACTGGGCTAGGCGGCATCTCAAAGCGAATGAAATGGCGAGTGAATGCACTATTAGACTTCTATGGTAGGGCGAACACAGACCCGATCAGATCATTTTACATTAAGGTTAATATAAGAATTCACGGAAATTCTATCACATTTGTTCAATTTACGTCGCTCCGATTTCAGATAGCGTACTGCGCTAGGCGGCATCTAAAAGCGCATGAAATGGCGAGTATAATACACTATTAAACTTCTAGGATCAGGCAAACAAAGACCCGATTAGATCATTTTATATTTTGGTTAATATAAGAGTTCAGCGAAATTCTATCACATTTGATCAATTTACGTCGCTCCTATTTCAGATAGCTTATTGGGCTTAGCGGCATCTCAAAGCGCATGAAGTGGCGAATAAAATGCACTATTAAACTTGTAGGCTAGGGCGAACAGAGACCCGATCAGATCATTTTACATTATGGTTAATAAAAAAATTCAGCGAAATTCTATCACATTTGTTCAACTTCTGTCGCTCCTATTTCAGATAGCGTATTGGGCTAAGCGGCATCTCAAAGCGCATGAAATGGCGAGCAAAATGCACAATTAAACTTCTAGGGTAGGTCAAACAGAGTCCCGATGAGATCATTTTATATGATGGTTAATTTAAGAATTCAGCGAAATTCTATCACATTTGTTCAATTTACGTCGCTGCTATTTTAGATAGCGTACTGGGCTAGGCGGCATCTTAAAGCGCATGAAATGGCGAGTGAAATGCACTATTAGACTTCTATAGTAGGGCGAACAGAGACCCGATTAGATCATTTTATATTACGGTTAATATAAGAATTCAGCGTAATTCTATCACATTTGGTCAACTTACGTCGCTCCTATTTCAGATAGCGTACTGGGCTAGGCGGCATCTCAAAGCGAATGAAATGGCGAGTGAATGCACTATTAGACTTCTATGGTAGGGCGAACAGAGACCCGATCAGATCATTTTACATTAAGGTTAATATAAGAATTCACGGAAATTCTATCACATTTGTTCAATTTACGTCGCTCCGATTTCAGATAGCGTACTGCGCTAGGCGGCATCTAAAAGCGCATGAAATGGCGAGTATAATACACTATTAAACTTCTAGGATCAGGCAAACAGAGACCCGATTAGATCATTTTATATTTTGTTTAATATAAGATTTCAGGGAAATTTTATCACATTTGTTCAATTTACGTCGCTCCTATTTCAGATAGCGAATTCGGCTAAGCGGCCTCTCAAAGCGCATGAAATGGCGAATAAAATGCACTATTAAACTTCTAGGCTAGGGCGATCAGAGCCCCGATCAGATCATTTAGCATCATGGTTAATAAAAGAATTCAGCGAAATTCTATCACATTTGTTCAATTTACATCGCTCCTATTTCAGATAGCGTATTGGGCTATGCGGCATCTCAATGCGCATGAAATGGCGAATAAATTGCACTATTAAACTTCTAGGGTAGGGCAAACAGAGACCCGATTCGATCATTTTATATTATGGTTAATTTAAGAATTCAGCGAAGTTCTATCACATTTTTTCAATTTACGTCGCTCCTATTTCAGATAGCGTATTGGGCTAAGCAGCATTTCAAAGTGCATGAAATGGCGAGTGAATTGCACTGTTAAACTTCTAGGATATGGCAAACAGAGGCCCGATTAGATCATTTTATATTACGGTTAATATAAGAATTCAGCGTAATTCTATCACATTTGTTCATCTTACGTCGCTCCTATTTCAGATAGCGTACTGGGCTAGGCGGCATCTTAAAGCGCGTGGAATGGCGAGTAAAATGCACTATTAAAATTCTATGATAGGGCAATCAGAGACCCGATTAGATCATTTTATATTATGGTTAATTTAAGATGTCAGCAAAATTTTATCGCATTTGTTCAATTTACGTCGCTCCTATTTCAGATAACGTACTGGGCTAGGCGGCATCATAAAGCGCGTGGAATGGCAAGTAAAATGCACTATTAAACTTCTATGATAGGGCACTCAGAGACCCGATTAGATCATTTTATATTATTGTTAATATAAGAATTCAGCGAAATTCTATCACATTTGTTCAATTTACGTCGCTCCTATTACAGATAGCTTATTGGGCTTAGCGGCATCTCAAAGCGCATGAAATGACGAGTGAAATGCACTATTAAACTTCTATGATAGGGCAATCAGAGACCCGATTAGACCATTTTATATTTTGTTTAATATAAGATTTCAGGGAAATTTTATCACATTTGTTCAATTTACGTCGCTCCTATTTCAGATAGCGAACTCGGCTAAGCGGCATCTCAAAGCGCATGAAGTGGCGAATAAAATGCACCATTAAACTTGTAGGCTAGGGCGAACAGAGACCCGATCAGATCATTTTACATTATGGTTAATAAAAGAATTCAGCGAAATTCTATCACATTTGTTCAACTTCTGTCGCTCCTATTTCAGATAGCGTATTGGGCTAAGCGGCATCTCAAAGCGCATGAAATGGCGAGCAAAATGCACAATTAAACTTCTAGGGTAGGTCAAACAGAGTCCCGATGAGATCATTTTATATTATGGTTAATTTAAGAATTCAGCGAAATTCTATCACATTTGTTCAATTTACGTCGCTCCTATTTCAGATAGCGTACTGGGCTAGGCGTCATCTAAAAGCGCATGAAATGGCGAGTATAATGCACTATTAAACTTCTAGGATAACGCAAACAGAGACCCGATTAGATCATTTTATATTATGGTTAATTTAAGAATTCAGCGAAATTCTATCACATTTGTACAATTTACGTCGCTCCTATTTCAGATAGCGTACTGGGCTAGGCGGCATCTCAAAGCGCATGAAATGGCGAGTCAAATGCACTACAAAACTTGTATGATAGGGAAATCAGAGACCCGATTAGATTATTTTATATTTTGGTTAATATAATAATTCAGCGAAATTCTCTCACATTTGTTCAATTTACGTCGCTGATATTTCAGATAGCGTATTGGACTAAGCGGCATCTCAAAGCGCAAGAAATGTCGAGTAAAATGCACTATTAAACTTCAATGGTAGGGCGAACAGAGACCCGATTAGATCATTTTACATTAAGTTAATATAAGAATTCAGGGAAATTCTATCACACTTGTTCAATTTACGTCGCTCCTATTTCAGATAGCGTATTGGGCTATGCGGCATCTCAAAGCACATGCAATGGCGAGTAAAATGGACTATTAAACTTCTAGGGTAGGGCAAACAAAGACCCGATTAGATCATTTTATATTATGGTTAATTTAAGAATTCGGCGTAATTCTATCACATTTGTTCAACTTACGTCGCTCCTATTTCAGATAGCGTACTGGGCTAGGCGGCATCTTAAAGCGCGTGGAATGGCGAGTAAAATGCACTACTAAACTTCTATGATAGGGCAATCAGAGACACGATTAGATCATTTTATATTTTGTTTAATATCAGATTTCAGGGAAATTGTATCACACTTGTTCAATTTACGTCGCTCCTATTTCAGATAGCGTATTGGGCTGTGCGGCATCTCAAAGCGCATGAAATGGCGAATAAAATGCACTATTAAACTTCTAGGGTAGGGCAAACAGAGACCCGATTAGATCATTTTATATTATGGGTAATTTAAGAATTCAGCGAAGTTCTATCACATGTGTTCAATTTACGTCGCTCCTATTTCAGATAGCGTATTGGGCTAAGCAGCATTTCAAAGCGCATGAAATGGCGAGTGAAATGCACTATTCAACTTCTAGGGTAGGGCAAACAAAGACCCGATTAGATCATTTTATATTACGGTTAATATAAGAATTCAGCGTAATTCTATCACATTTGTTCATCTTACGGCGCTCCTATTTCAGATAGCGTACTGGGCTAGGCGGCATCTTAACGCGCGTGGAAGGGCGAGTAAAATGAACTACTAAACTTCTATGGTAGAGCAATCAGAGACCCGATTAGATCATTTTATATTTTGTTTAATATAAGATTTCAGGGAAATTTTATCACATTTGTTCAATTTACGTCGCTCCTATTTCAGATAGCTTATTGGGCTTAGCGGCATCTCAAAGCGCATGAAGTGACGAGTGAAATGCACTATTAAACTTCGAGGGTAGGGAGAACAGAGACCCGATTAGATCATTTTATATTATGATTAATTTAAGAATTCCGCGAAATTCTATCACATTTGTTCAATTTACGTCGCTCCTATTACAGATAGTATATTGGGCTTAGCGGCATCTCAAAGCGCATGAGACGACGAGTGAAATGCTATATTAAACTTCTATGATAGGGCAATCAGAGACCCGATTTGATCATTTTATATTTTGTTTAATATAAGATTTCAGGGAAATTTTATCACATTTGTTCAATTTACGTCGCTCCTATTTCAGATAGCGAATTCGGCTAAGCGGCCTCTCAAAGCGCATGAAATGGCGAATAAAATGCACTATTAAACTTCTAGGCTAGGGCGATCAGAGCCCCGATCAGATCATTTTATATTATGGTTAATTTAAGAATTCAGCGAAGTTCTATCACATTTTTTCAATTTACGTCGCTCCTATTTCAGATAGCGTATTGGGCTAAGCAGCATTTCAAAGTGCATGAAATGGCGAGTGAATTGCACTATTAAACTTCTAGGATATGGCAAACAGAGGCCCGATTAGATCATTTTATATTACGGTTAATATAAGAATTCAGCGTAATTCTATCACATTTGTTCATCTTACGTCGCTCCTATTTCAGATAGCGTACTGGGCTAGGCGGCATCTTAAAGCGCGTGGAATGGCGAGTAAAATGCACTATTAAAATTCTATGATAGGGCAATCAGAGACCCGATTAGATCATTTTATATTATGGTTAATTTAAGATGTCAGCAAAATTTTATCGCATTTGTTCAATTTACGTCGCTCCTATTTCAGATAACGTACTGGGCTAGGCGGCATCATAAAGCGCGTGGAATGGCAAGTAAAATGCACTATTAAACTTCTATGATAGGGCACTCAGAGACCCGATTAGATCATTTTATATTATTGTTAATATAAGAATTCAGCGAAATTCTATCACATTTGTTCAATTTACGTCGCTCCTATTACAGATAGCTTATTGGGCTTAGCAGCATCACAAAGCGCATGAAATGACGAGTGAAATGCACTATTAAACTTCTATGATAGGGCAATCAGAGACCCGATTAGACCATTTTATATTTTGTTTAATATAAGATTTCAGGGAAATTTTATCACATTTGTTCAATTTACGTCGCTCCTATTTCAGATAGCGAACTCGGCTAAGCGGCATCTCAAAGCGCATGAAATGGCGAATAAAATGCACTATTAAACTTCTAGGCTATGGCGATCAGAGCCCCGATCAGATCATTTTACATTATGGTTAATAAAAGACCTCAGCGAAATTCTATCACATTTGTTCAACTTACGTCTCTGCTATTTCAGATAGCGTACTGGGCTAGGCGGCATCTTAAAGCGCGTGGAATGGCAAGTAAAATGCAGTATTAAACTTCTATGATAGGGCAATCAGAGACCCGATTAGATCATTTTATATTATGGTTAATTTAAGATGTCAGCAAAATTTTATCGCATTTGTTCAATTTACGTCGCTCCTATTTCAGATAACGTACTGGGCTAGGCGGCATCTTAAAGCGCGTGGAATGGCAAGTAAAATGCACTATTAAACTTCTATGATAGGGCACTCAGAGACCCGATTAGATCATTTTATATTATTGTTAATATAAGAATTCAGCGAAATTCTATCACATTTGTTCAATTTACGTCGCTCCTATTACAGATAGCTTATTGGGCTTAGCGGCATCTCAAAGCGCATGAAATGACGAGTGAAATGCACTATTAAACTTCTATGATAGGGCAAACAGAGACCCGATTAGATCATTTTATATTACGTTTAATATAAGAATGCAGCGAAGTTCTATCACATTTTTTCAATTTACGTCGCTCCTATTTCAGATAGCGTATTGGGCTAAGCAGCATTTCAAAGCGCATGAAATGGCGAGTGAAATGCACTATTAAACTTATAGGATAAGGCAAACAGAGGCCCGATTAGATCATTTTATATTACGGTTAATATAAGAATGCAGCGTAATTCTATCACATTTGTTCATCTTACGTCGCTCCTATTTCAGATAGCGTACTGGGCTAGGCGGCATCTTAAAGCGCATGAAATGACGAGTGAAATGCACCATTAGACTTCTATGGTAGGGCGAACAGAGACCCGATTAGATCATTTTACGATAAGGTTAATATAAGGATTCACGGAAATTCTATCACATTTGTTCAATTTACGTCGCTCCTATTACAGATAGCTTATTGGGCTTAGCAGCATCACAAAGCGCATGAAATGACGAGTGAAATGCACTATTAAACTTCTATGATAGGGCAATCAGAGACCCGATTAGACCATTTTATATTTTGTTTAATATAAGATTTCAGGGAAATTTTATCACATTTGTTCAATTTACGTCGCTCCTATTTCAGATAGCGAACTCGGCTAAGCGGCATCTCAAAGCGCATGAAATGGCGAATAAAATGCACTATTAAACTTCTAGGCTATGGCGATCAGAGCCCCGATCAGATCATTTTACATTATGGTTAATAAAAGACCTCAGCGAAATTCTATCACATTTGTTCAACTTACGTCTCTGCTATTTCAGATAGCGTACTGGGCTAGGCGGCATCTTAAAGCGCGTGGAATGGCAAGTAAAATGCAGTATTAAACTTCTATGATAGGGCAATCAGAGACCCGATTAGATCATTTTATATTTTGGTTAATATAAGAATTCAGCGAAATTCTATCACATTTGTTCAATTTACGTCGCTCCTATTTCAGATAGCGAACTCGGCTAAGCGGCATCTCAAAGCGCATGAAGTGGCGAATAAAATGCACCATTAAACTTGTAGGCTAGGGCGAACAGAGACCCGATCAGATCGTTTTACATTATGGTTAATAAAAGAATTCAGCGAAATTCTATCACATTTGTTCAACTTCTGTCGCTCCTATTTCAGATAGCGTATTGGGCTAAGCGGCATCTCAAAGCGCATGAAATGGCGAGCAAAATGCACAATTAAACTTCTAGGGTAGGTCAAACAGAGTCCCGATGAGATCATTTTATATTATGGTTAATTTAAGAATTCAGCGAAATTCTATCACATTTGTTCAATTTACGTCGCTCCTATTTCAGATAGCGTACTGGGCTAGGCGGCATCTAAAAGCGCATGAAATGGCGAGTATAATGCACTATTAAACTTCTAGGATAACGCAAACAGAGACCCGATTAGATCATTTTATATTATGGTTAATTTAAGAATTCAGCGAAATTCTATCACATTTGTTCAATTTACGTCGCTCCTATTTCAGATAGCATACTGGGCTAGGCGGCATCTTAAAGCGCGTGGAGTGGCGAGTAAAACGCGCTATTAAACTTCTAGGATAAGGCAAACAGAGACCCGATTAGATCATTTTATATTACGATTTATATAAGAATTCAGCGTAATTCTATCACATTTGTTCAACTTACGTCGCTCCTATTTCAGATAGCGTACTGGGCTAGGCGGCATCTCAAAGCGCATGAAATGGCGAGTGAAATGCACTATTAGACATCTATGGTAGGGCGTACAGAGACCCGATTAGATCATTTTACATTAAGGTTAATATCAGGATTCAGCGAAATTCTATCACATTTGTTCAACTTACGTCGCTCCTATTTCAGATAGCGTATTGGGCTAAGCGGCATCTCAAAGCGCATGAAATGGCGAGTAAAATGCACTATGAAACGTCTAGGGTAGGGCAAAAAGAGACCCGATTAGATCATTTTATATTATGGTTAATTTACGAATTCAGCAAAATTCTATCACATTTGTTCAATTTACGTCGCTCCTATTTCAGATAGCGAACTCGGCTAAGCGGCATCTCAAAGCGCATGAAATGGCGAATAAAATGCACTATTAAACTTCTAGGCTACGGCGAACAGAGACCCGATCAGATCATTTTACATTATGGTTAATAAAAGAATTCAGCGAAATTCTATCACATTCGTTCAAATTACGTCGCTCCTATTTGAGATAGCGTATCGGGCTAAGCGGCATCTCAAAGCGCATGAAATGGCGAGTAAAATGCACTATTAAACTTCTAGCGTAGGGCAAACAGAGACCCGATTAGATCATTTTATATTATGGTTAATTTAAGAATTCAGCAAAATTCTATCACATTTGTTCAATTTACGTCGTTACTATTTCAGATAGTTTACTGGGCTCGGCGGCATCTTAAAGCGCGTGGAATGGCGAGTGAAATGCACTATTAGACTTCTATGGCAGGGCGAACAGAGACCCGATTAGATCATTTTATATTATGGTTAATTTAAGAATTCAGCGAAATTCTATCACATTTGTTCAATTTACGTCGCTCCTATTTCAGTTAGCGTATTCGGCTAAGCGGCATCTCAAAGCGCTTGAAATGGCGAGTAAAATGCACTATTAAAGTTCTAGGGTAGGGCAAACAAAGACCCGATTAAATCATTTTATATTATGGTTAATTTAAGAATTCAGCAAAATTCTATCACATTTGTTCAATTTACGTCGCTCCTATTTCAGATAGCGTACTGGGGTAGGCGGCATCTTAAAGCGCGTGGAATGGCGAGTAAAATGCACTATTAAAATTCTATGATAGGGCAATCAGAGACCCGATTAGATCATATTATATTATGGTTAATTTAAGAATTCAGCAAAATTCTATCACATTTGTTCAATTTACGTCGCTCCTATTTCAGATAGCGTATTGGGCTAGCGCGGCATCTCAAAGCGCATGAAATGGCGAGTAAAATGAACTATTAAACTTCTAGGATAAGGCAAACAGAGACCCGATTAGATCATTTTATATTTTGTTTAATATAAGATTTCGGGGAAATTTTATCACATTTGTTCAATTTACGTCGCTCCTATTTCAGATAGCGAACTCGGCTAAGCGGCACCTCAAAGCGCATGAAATGGCGAATAAAATGCAATATTAAACTTCTAGGCTATGGCGATCAGAGCCCCGATCAGATCATTTTACATTATGGTTAATAAAAGAATTCAGCGAAATTCTATCACATTTGTTCAACTTACGTCGCTGCTATTTTAGATAGCGTACTGGGCTAGGCGACATCTTAAAGCGCATGAAATGGCGAGTGAAATGCACTATTAGACTTCTATAGTAGGGCGAACAGAGACCCGATTAGATCATTTTATATTACGGTTAATATAAGAATTCAGCGTAATTCTATCACATTTGGTCAACTTACGTCGCTCCTATTTCAGATAGCGTACTGGGCTAGGCGGCATCTCAAAGCGAATGAAATGGCGAGTGAATGCACTATTAGACTTCTATGGTAGGGCGAACAGAGACCCGATCAGATCATTTTACATTAAGGTTAATATAAGAATTCACGGAAATTCTATCACATTTGTTCAATTTACGTCGCTCCGATTTCAGATAGCGTACTGGGCTAGGCGGCATCTAAAAGGGCATGAAATGGCGAGTATAATACACTATTAAACTTCTAGGATCAGGCAAACAGAGACCCGATTAGATCATTTTATATTTTGTTTAATATAAGATTTCAGGGAAATTCTATCACATTTGTTCAATTTACGTCGCTCCTATTTCAGATAGCTTATTGGGCTAAGCGGCATCTGAAGGCGCATGAACTGGCGAGTAAAATGCACTATTAAACTTCTATGATAGGGCAATCAGAGACCCGATTAGATCATTTTATATTTTGGTTAATATAAGAATTCAACGAAATTCTATCACATTTGATCAATTTACGTCGCTTCTATTACAGATAGCTTATTGGGCTTAGCGGCATCTCAAAGCGCATGAAATGACGAGTGAAATGCACTATTAAACTTCTAGGGTAGGGCAAACAGAGACCCGATTAGGTTATTTTATATTATGGTTAATTTAAGAATTCAGCGAAATTCTATCACATTTGTTCAATTTACGTCGCTCCTATTACAGGTAGCTTATTGGGCTCAGCGGCATCTTAAAGCGCGTGGAAGGGCGAGTAAAATTCACTACTAAACTTCTATGATAGAGCAATCAGAGACCCGATTAGATCATTTTATATTTTGTTTAATATAAGATTTCAGGGAAATTCTATCACATTTGTCCAATTTACGTCGCTCCTATTTCAGATAGCGTATTGGGCTATGCGGCATCTCAAAGCGCATGAAATGGCGAACAAAATGCACTATTAAACTTCTAGGATAGGGCGAACAGAGACCAGATTAGATCATTTTATATTTTGGTTAACATAAGGATTCTGCGAAATTTTATCACATTTGTTCAATTTACGTCGCTCCTATTTCAGATAGCTTATTGGGCTAAGCGGCATCTGAAGGCGCATGAAGTGTCGAGTAAAATGCACTATTAAACTTCTAGGGTACGCCAAACAGAGACCCGATTAGATCATTTTATATTATGGTTAATTTAAGAATTCAGCAAAATTCTATCACATTTGTTCAACTTACGTCGCTCCTATTTCAGATAGCGTACTGAGCTAGGCGGCACCTTAAAGCGCGTGGAATGACGAGTAAAATGCACTACTAAACTTCTATGATAGGGCAATCAGAGACCCGATTAGATCATTTTATATTTTGTTTAATATAAGATTTCACGGAAATTCTATCACATTTGTTCAATTTACGTCGCTCCTATTTCAGATAGCGTATTGGGCTAAGCGGCCTCTCAAAGCGCATGAAATGGCGAGTAAAATGCGCTATTAAACTTCTAGGATAAGGCAAACGGAGACCCGATTAGTTCATTTTATATTACGGTTAATATAAGAATTCAGCGTAATTCTATCACATTTGTTCATCTTACGTCGCTCCTATTTCAGATAGCCTACTGGGCTACGCGGCATCTTAAAGCGCGTGGAAGGGCGAGTAAAATGCACTATTATACTTCTAGGGTAGGGCGAACAGAGACCCGAAGAGATCATTTTACATTAAGGTGAATATAAGAATGCAGCGTAATTCTGTCTCATTTGTTCAACTTACGTCGCTCCTATTTCAGATAGCGTATTGGGTTAAGCGTCATCTCAAAGCGCATGAAATGACGAGTGACATGCACTATTAAACTTCTAGGGTAGGGCAAACAGGGACCCGATTAGATCATTTTATATTATAGTTAATTTAAGAATTCAGCGAAATTCTACCACATTTGTTCAATTTACGTCGTTCCTATTTCAGATAGCGTATTGTGCTAAGCGGCATCTCAAAGCGCATGAAATGGCAAGTAAAATGCACTTTTGAACTTCTAGGGTGAGGCAAACAGAGACCCGATTAGATCATTTTATATTACGGTTAATATAAGAATTCAGCGTAATTCTATCACATTTGTTAAACTTACGTCGTTCCTATTTCAGATAGCGTACTGGACTAAGCGGCATCTTAAAGCGCGTGGAATGGCGAGTAAAATGCACTATTAAACTTCTATGATAGGACAATCAGAGACCCGATTAGATCATTTTATATTATGGTTAATTTAAGAATTCAGCAAAATTCTATCACATTTGTTCAATTTCCGTCGCTCCTATTTCAGATAGCGTACTGGGCTAGGCGGCATCTTAAAGCGGGTGGAATGGCGAGTAGAATGCACAATTAAAATTCTATGATAGGGCAATCAGAGACCCGATTAGATCATTTTATATTTTGGTTAATATAAGAATTCAGTGAAATTGTATCACATTTGTTCAATTTACGTCGCTCCTATTTCAAATAGCGTATTGGGCTCAGCGGCATCTCAAAGCGCATGAAATGGCGAGCAAAATGCACTATTAAATTTCTAGGGTAGGGCAAACAGAGACCCGATTAGGTCATTTTATGTTATGGTTAATTTAAGAATTGAGCGAAATTCTATCACATTCGTTCAATTTACGTCGCTCCTATTTCAGATAGCGTATTGGGCTAAGCGGTATCTCAAAGCGCATGAAATGGCGAGTAAAATGCACCATTAGACTTCTATGGTAGGGCGAACAGAGACCCGATTAGATCATTTTACATTAAGGTTAATATAATGATTCACGGAAATTCTATCACATTTGTTCAATTTACGTCGCTCCTATTTCAGATAGCGTACTGGGCTAGGCGGCATCTAAAAGCGCATGAAATGGCGAGTATAATGCACTATTAAACTTCTAGGATAAGGCAAACAGAGACCCGATTAGATCATTTTATATTATGGTTGATGTAAGAATTCAGCGAAATTCTATCACATTTGTTCAATTTACGTCGCTCCTATTTCAGATAGCGTACTGGGCTAGGCGGCATCTTAAAGCGCGTGGAATGGCAAGTAAAATGCACTATTAAACTTCTATGATAAGGCAATCAGAGACCCGATTAGATCATTTTATATTAAGGTTAACATAAGAATTCAGCGAAATTCTATCACATTTGTTCAATTTACGTCGCTCCTATTTCAGGTAGCGTATTGGGCTAAGCGGCATCTCAAAGCGCATGAAATGGCGAGTAAAATGCAATGCTAAACTTCTAGGGTAAGGCAAACAGAGACCCGATTAGACCATTTTATATTATAGTTAATTTAAGAATTCAACGAAATTCTGTCACATTTGTTCAATTTACGTCGCTCATATTTCAGATAGCGTATTGGGCTAAGCAGCATCTCAAAGCGCATGAAATGGCGAGCAAAATGCACAATTAAACTTCTAGGGTAGGGCAATCAGTGACCCGATTAGATCATTTTATATTATAGTTAATTTAAGAATTCAGCGAAATTCTATCACATTTGTTCAATTTACGTCGCTCCTATTTCAGATAGCGTATTGGGCTAAGCGGTATCTCAAAGCGCATGAAATGGCGAGTAAAATGCAATACTAAACTTCTAGGATAAGGCAAACAGAGACCCGATTAGATCATTTTATATTACGGTTAATATAAGAATTCAGCGTAATTCTATCACATTTGTGCTACTTACGTCGCTCCTAATTTAGATAGCGTACTGGGCTAGGCGGCATCTTAAAGCGCGTGGAATGGCGAGTAAAATGCACTATTAAACTTCTAGGATAAGGCAAACAGAGACCCGATTAGATCATTTTATATTACGGTTAATATAAGAATGCGGCGTAATTCTTTCACATTTGTTCAATTTACGTCGCTGCTATTCCAGATACCTTATTGTGCTTAGCGGCATCTCAAAGCGCATGAAATGACGAGTGATATGCACTATTAAACTTCTAGGGTAGGGCAAACAGAGCCCCGATTAGATCATTTGATATTATGGTTAATTTAAGAATTCAGCGAAATTCTATCACATTTGTTCAATTTACGTCGCTCCTATTTCAGATAGCGTATTGGGCTAAGCTGCATCTCAAAGCGCATGAAATGGCCAGTAAAATGCACTACCAAACTTCTAGGATAAGGCAAACAGAGACCCGATTAGATCATTTTATATTACGGTTAATATAAGAATTCAGCGTAATTCTATCACATTTGTTCAACTTACGCCGCTCCTATTTCAGGTAGCGTACTGGGCTAGGCGGCATCTTAAAGCGCGTGGAATGGCGAGTAAAATGCACTACCAAACTTCTAGGATAAGGCAAACAGAGACCCGATTAGATCATTTTATATTACGGTTAATATAAGAATTCAGCGTAATTCTATCACATTTGTTCAACTTACGCCGCTCCTATTTCAGGTAGCGTACTGGGCTAGGCGGCACCTTAAAGCGCGTGGAATGGCGAGTAAAATGCACTATTAAACTTCTAGGATAAGGCAAACAGAGACCCGATTAGATCATTTTATATTACGGTTAATATAAGAATGCGGCGTAATTCTTTCACATTTGTTCAATTTACGTCGCTGCTATTCCAGATAGCTTATTGTGCTTAGCGGCATCTCAAAGCGCATGAAATGGCGAGTGAAATGCACTATTAAACTTCTAGGGTAGGGCAAACAGAGACCCGATTAGATCATTTTATATTATGGTTAATTTAAGATGTCAGCGAAATTCTATCACATTTGTTCAACTTACGTCGCTCCTATTTCAGATAGCGTATTGGGATAAGCGGCATCTCAAAGCGCATGAAATGGCGAGTAAAATGCACAATTAAATTATTAGGGTAGGGCAAACAGAGACCCGATTAGATCATTTTATATTATGGTTAATATAAGAATTCAGCGTAATTCTATCACATTTGTTCAACTTATGTCGCTCCTATTTCAGGTAGCGTACTGGGCTAGACGGCATCTTAAAGCGCGTGAAATGGCGAGTAAAATGCACTATTAAACTTCTAGGATAAGGCAAACAGAGACCCGATTAGATCATTTTATATTACGGTTAATATAAGAATGCGGCGTAATTCTTTCACATTTGTTCAATTTACGTCGCTGCTATTCCAGATACCTTATTGTGCTTAGCGGCATCTCAAAGCGCATGAAATGACGAGTGATATGCACTATTAAACTTCTAGGGTAGGGCAAACAGAGCCCCGATTAGATCATTTGATATTATGGTTAATTTAAGAATTCAGCGAAATTCTATCACATTTGTTCAATTTACGTCGCTCCTATTTCAGATAGCGTATTGGGATAAGCGGCATCTCAAAGCGCATGAAATGGCGAGTAAAATGCACTATTAAACTTCTAGGGTAGGGCGAACAGAGACCCGATTAGATCATTTTACATTAAGGTTAATATAAGTCTTCAGCGAGATTCTATCACATTTGTTCAATTTACGTCGCTCCAATTTCAGACAGCGTACTGGGCTAGGCGGCATCTTAAAGCGTGTGGAATGGCGAGTAAAATGCACTATTAACCTTCTATGATAGGGCAATCAGAGACCAGACTAGATCATTTTATACTTTGGTTAATATAAGAATTCAGCGAAATTCTATCACATTTGTTCAATTTACGTCGCTCCTATTTCAGATAGCTTATTGGGCTTAGCGGCATCTCAAAGCGCATGAAATGGCGAACAAAATGCACTATTAAACTTCTAGGCTAGGGCGAACAGAGACCAGATTAGATCATTTTATATTTTGGTTAATATAAGAATTCTGCGAAATTCTATCACATTTGTTCAACTTACGTCGCTCCTATTTCAGATAGCGTACTGTGCTTGGCGGCATCTTAAAGCTCGTGGAATGACGAGTAAAATGCACTACTAAACTTCTATGATAGGGCAATCAGACACCCGATTAGCTCGTTTTATATTTTGTTTAATATAAGATTTCAGGGAAATTCTATCACATTTGTTCAATTTACGTCGCTCCTATTTCAGATAGCTTATTGGGCTAAGCGGCATGTCAAAGCGCATGAAATGACGAGTGAAATGCACTGTTAAACTTCTATGATAGGGCAATCAGAGACCCGATTATATCATTTTATATTTTGTTTAATATAAGATTTCAGGGAAATTCTATCACATTTGTTCAATTTACGTCGCTCCTATTTCAGATAGCTTATTGGGCTAAGCGGCATCTCAAAGCGCATGAAATGACGAGTGAAATGCACTATTATACTTCTAGGGTAGGGCGAACAGAGACCCGAAGAGATCATTTTACATTAAGGTGAATATAAGAATGCAGCGTAATTCTGTCACATTTGTTCAACTTACGTCGCTCCTATTTCAGATAGCGTATTGGGTTAAGCGTCATCTCAAAGCGCATGAAATGGCGAGTGAAATGCACTATTAAACTTCTGGGGTAGGGCGAACAGAGACCCGATTAGATCATTTTACATTAAGGTTAATATAAGTATTCAGCGAGATTCTATCACATTTGTTCAATTTACGTCGCTCCTATTTCAGACAGCGTACTGTGCTAGGCGGCATCTTAAAGCTCGTGGAATGGCGAGTAAAATGCACTACTAAACTTCTATGATAGGGCAATCAGAGACCCGATTAGCTCATTTTATATTTTGTTTAATATAAGATTTCAGGGAAATTCTATCACATTTGTTCAATTTACGTCGCTCCTATTTCAGATAGCTTATTGGGCTAAGCGGCATGTCAAAGCGCATGAAATGACGAGTGAAATGCACTGTTAAACTTCTATGATAGGGCAATCAGAGACCCGATTATATCATTTTATATTTTGTTTAATATAAGATTTCAGGGAAATTCTATCACATTTGTTCAATTTACGTCGCTCCTATTTCAGATAGCTTATTGGGCTAAGCGGCATCTGAAGGCGCATGAACTGGCGAGTAAAATGCACTATTAAACTTCTATGATAGGGCAATCAGAGACCCGATTAGATCATTTTATATTTTGGTTAATATAAGAATTCAACGAAATTCTATCACATTTGTTCAATTTACGTCGCTCCTATTACAGGTAGCTTATTGGGCTCAGCGGCATCTCAAAGCGCATGAAATGACGAGTGAAATGCATTATTAAACTTCTAGGCTAGGGCGAACAGAGACCCGAGCAGATCATTTTACATTATGGTTAATAAAAGAACTCAGCGAAATTCTATCACATTTGTTCAACTTACGTCGCTCCTATTTCAGATAGCGTACTGGGCTAGGCGCCATCTTAAAGAGCGTGGAATGGCGAGTAAAATGCACTGCTCAACTTTTATGATAGGGCAATCAGAGACCCGATTAGCTCATTTTATATTTTGTTTAATATAAGATTTCAGCGAGATTCTATCACATTCGTTCAATTTACGCCGCTCCAATTTCAGACAGCGTACTGGGCTAGGCGGCATCTTAAAGCGTGTGGAATGGCGAGTAAAATGCACTATTAACCTTCTATGATAGGGCAATCAGAGACCAGACTAGATCATTTTATACTTTGGTTAATATAAGAATTCAGCGAAATTCTATCACATTTGTTCAATTTACGTCGCTCTTATTTCAGATAGCGTATTGGGCTACGCGGCATCTCAAAGCGCATGAAATGACGAGTGAAATGCACTATTATACTTCTAGGGTAGGGCGAACAGAGACTCGAAGAGATCATTTTACATTAAGGTGAATATAAGAATGCAGCGTAATTCTGTCACATTTGTTCAACTTACGTCGCTCCTATTTCAGATAGCGTATTGGGTTAAGCGTCATCTCAAAGCGCATGAAATGGCGAGTGAAATGCACTATTAAACTTCTCGGGTAGGGCGAACAGAGACCCGATTAGATCATTTTACATTAAGGTTAATATAAGTATTCAGCGAGATTCTATCACATTTGTTCAATTTACGTCGCTCCTATTTCAGACAGCTTACTGGGCTTAGCGGCATCTCAAAGCGCATGAAATGGCGAACAAAATGCACTATTAAACTTCTAGGCTAGGGCGAACAGAGACCAGATTAGATCATTTTATATTTTGGTTAATATAAGAATTCTGCGAAATTCTATCACATTTGTTCAACTTACGTCGCTCCTATTTCAGATAGCGTACTGTGCTAGGCGGCATCTTAAAGCTCGTGGAATGGCGAGTAAAATGCACTGCTAAACTTCTATGATAGGGCAATCAGAGACCCGATTAGCTCATTTTATATTTTGTTTAATATAAGATTTCAGGGAAATTCTATCACATTTGTTCAATTTACGTCGCTCCTATTTCAGATAGCTTATTGGGCTAAGCGGCATCTGAAGGCGCATGAACTGGCGAGTAAAATGCACTATTAAACTTCTATGATAGGGCAATCAGAGGCCCGATTAGATCATTTTATATTTTGGTTAATATAAGAATTCAACGAAATTCTATCACATTTGTTCAATTTACGTCGCTTCTATTACAGATAGCTTATTGGGCTTAGCGGCATCTCAAAGCGCATGAAATGACGAGTGAAATGCACTATTAAACTTCTAGGGTAGGGCAAACAGAGACCCGATTAGGTTATTTTATATTATGGTTAATTTAAGAATTCAGCGAAATTCTATCACATTTGTTCAATTTACGTCGCTCCTATTACAGGTAGCTTATTGGGCTCAGCGGCATCTCAAAGCGCATGAAATGACGAGTGAAATGCATTATTAAACTTCTAGGCTAGCGCGAACAGAGACCCGAGCAGATCATTTTACATTATGGTTAATAAAAGAACTCAGCGAAATTCTATCACATTTGTTCAACTTACGTCGCTCCTATTTCAGATACCGTACTGGGCTAGGCGCCATCTTAAAGAGCGTGGAATGGCGAGTAAAATGCACTGCTCAACTTTTATGATAGGGCAATCAGAGACCCGATTAGCTGATTTTATATTTTGTTTAATATAAGATTTCAGCGAGATTCTATCACATTCGTTCAATTTACGTCGCTCCAATTTCAGACAGCGTACTGGGCTAGGCGGCATCTTAAAGCGTGTGGAATGGCGAGTAAAATGCACTATTAACCTTCTATGATAGGGCAATCAGAGACCAGACTAGATCATTCTATACTTTGGTTAATATAAGAATTCAGCGAAATTCTATCACATTTGTTCATTTTACGTCGCTCTTATTTCAGATAGCGTATTGGGCTACGCGGCATCTCAAAGCGCATGAAATAACGAGTGAAATGCACTATTATACTTCTAGGGTAGGGCGAACAGAGACCCGAAGAGATCATTTTACATTAAGGTGAATAGAAGAATGCAGCGTAATTCTGTCACATTTGTTCAACTTACGTCGCTCCTATTTCAGATAGCGTTTTGGGTTAAGCGTCATCTCAAAGCGCATGAAATGGCGAGTGAAATGCACTATTAAACTTCTCGGGTAGGGCGAACAGAGACCCGATTAGATCATTTTACATTAAGGTTAATATAAGTATTCAGCGAGATTCTATCACATTTGTTCAATTTACGTCGCTCCTATTTCAGACAGCTTATTGGGCTTAGCGGCATCTCAAAGCGCATGAAATGGCGAACAAAATGCACTATTAAACTTCTAGGCTAGGGCGAACAGAGACCAGATTAGATCATTTTATATTTTGGTTAATATAAGAATTCTGCGAAATTCTATCACATTTGTTCAACTTACGTCGCTCCTATTTCAGATAGCGTACTGTGCTAGGCGGCATCTTAAAGCTCGTGGAATGGCGAGTAAAATGCACTACTAAACTTCTATGATAGGGCAATCAGAGACCCGATTAGCTCATTTTATATTTTGTTTAATATAAGATTTCAGGGAAATTCTATCACATTTGTTCAATTTACGTCGCTCCTATTTCAGATAGCTTATTGGGCTAAGCGGCATCTGAAGGCGCATGAACTGGCGAGTAAAATGCACTATTAAACTTCTATGATAGGGCAATCAGAGACCCGATTAGATCATTTTATATTTTGGTTAATATAAGAATTCAACGAAATTCTATCACATTTGTTCAATTTACGTCGCTTCTATTACAGATAGCTTATTGGGCTTAGCGGCATCTCAAAGCGCATGAAATGACGAGTGAAATGCACTATTAAACTTCTAGGGTAGGGCAAACAGAGACCCGATTAGGTTATTTTATATTATGGTTAATTTAAGAATTCAGCGAAATTCTATCAGATTTGTTCAATTTACATCGCTCCTATTACAGGTAGCTTATTGGGCTAAGCGGCATCTCAAAGCGCATGAAATGACGAGTGAAATGCATTATTAAACTTCTAGGCTAGGGCGAACAGAGACCCGAGCAGATCATTTTACATTATGGTTAATAAAAGAACTCAGCGAAATTCTATCACATTCGTTCAATTTACGTCGCTCCAATTTCAGACAGCGTACTGGGCTAGGCGGCATCTTAAAGCGTGTGGAATGGCGAGTAAAATGCACTATTAACCTTCTATGATAGGGCAATCAGAGACCAGACTAGATCATTTTATACTTTGGTTAATATAAGAATTCAGCGAAATTCTATCACATTTGTTCAATTTACGTCGCTCTTATTTCAGATAGCGTATTGGGCTACGCGGCATCTCAAAGCGCATGAAATGACGAGTGAAATGCACTATTATACTTCTAGGGTAGGGCGAACAGAGACCCGAAGAGATCATTTTACATTAAGGTGAATAGAAGAATGCAGCGTAATTCTGTCACATTTGTTCATCTTACGTCGCTCCTATTTCAGATAGCGTTTTGGGTTAAGCGTCATCTCAAAGCGCATGAAATGGCGAGTGAAATGCACTATTAAACTTCTCGGGTAGGGCGAACAGAGACCCGATTAGATCATTTTACATTAAGGTTAATATAAGTATTCAGCGAGATTCTATCACATTTGTTCAATTTACGTCGCTCCTATTTCAGACAGCTTATTGGGCTTAGCGGCATCTCAAAGCGCATGAAATGGCGAACAAAATGCACTATTAAACTTCTAGGCTAGGGCGAACAGAGACCAGATTAGATCATTTTATATTTTGGTTAATATAAGAATTCTGCGAAATTCTATCACATTTGTTCAACTTACGTCGCTCCTATTTCAGATAGCGTACTGTGCTAGGCGGCATCTTAAAGCTCGTGGAATGGCGAGTAAAATGCACTACTAAACTTCTATGATAGGGCAATCAGAGACCCGATTAGCTCATTTTATATTTTGTTTAATATAAGATTTCAGGGAAATTCTATCACATTTGTTCAATTTACGTCGCTCCTATTTCAGATAGCTTATTGGGCTAAGCGGCATCTGAAGGCGCATGAACTGGCGAGTAAAATGCACTATTAAACTTCTATGATAGGGCAATCAGAGACCCGATTAGATCATTTTATATTTTGGTTAATATAAGAATTCAACGAAATTCTATCACATTTGTTCAATTCGTGTCGCTCCTATTTCAGATAGCGTATTGGGCTAAGCGGCATCTCAAAGCGCATGAAATGGCGAGTAAAATGCACTATTAAACTCCTAGGGTAGGGCAAACAGAGACCCGATTAGATCATTTTATATTATGGTTAATTTAAGAATTCAGCAAGATTCTATCACATTTGGTCATCTTACGTCGCTCCTATTTCAGATAGCGTACTGGGCTAGGCGGCATCTTAAAGCGCGTGGAAGGGCGAGTAAAATGCACTACTAAACTTCTATGATAGAGCAATCAGAGACCCGATTAGATCATTTTATATTTTGTTTAATATAAGATTTCAGGGAAATTCTATCACATTTGTCCAATTTACGTCGCTCCTATTTCAGATAGCGTATTGGGCTAAGCGGCCTCTCAAGGCGCATGAAATGGCGAGTAAAATGCTCTATTAAACTTCTAGGATAAGGGAAACGGAGACCCGATTAGTTCATTTTATATTACGGTTAATATAAGAATTCAGCGTAATTCTATCACATTTGTTCATCTTACGTCGCTCATATTTCAGATAGCGTATTGGACTAAGCGGCCTCTCAAAGCGCATGAAATGGCGAGTAAAATGCGCTATTAAACTTCTAGGATAAGGCAAACGGAGACCCGATTAGTTCATTTTATATTACGGTTAATATAAGAATTCAGCGTAATTCTATCACATTTGTTCATCTTACGTCGCTCCTATTTCAGATAGCCTACTGGGCTAGGCGGCATCTTAAAGCGCGTGGAATGGCGAGTAAAATGCACTATTAACCTTCTATGATAGGGCAATCAGAGACTAGATTAGATCATTTTATACTTTGGTTAATATAAGAATTCAGCGAAATTCTATCACATTTGTTCAATTTACGTCGCTCCTATTTCAGATAGCGTATTGGGCTAAGCGGCATCTCAAAGCGTATGAAATGACGAGTGAAATGCACTATTCAACTCCTAGGGTAGGGCAAACAGGGACCCGATTAGATCATTTTATATTATGGTTAATTGAAGAATTCAGCGAAATTCTATCACATTTGTTCAATTTACGTCGTTCCTATTTCAGATAGCGTATTGTGCTAACCGGCATCTCAAAGCGCATGAAATGGCAAGTAAAATGCACTTTTAAACATCTAGGGTAGGGCAATCAGTGACCCGATTAGATCATTTTATATTATAGTTAATTTAAGAATTCAGCGAAAGTCTATCACATTTGTTCAATTTACGTCGCTCCTATTTCAGATAGCGTATTGGGCTATGCGGCATCTTAACGCGCTCGGAATGGCGAGTAAAATGCACTATTAAACTTCTATGCTAGGGCAATCAGAGACCCGATTAGATCATTTTATATTTTGGTTAATATAAGAATTCAGTGAAATTCTATCACATTTGTTCAATTTACGTCGCTCCTATTTCAGATAGCGTATTGGGCAAAGCGGCATCTCAAAGCGTATGAAATGGCGAATAAAATGCACTATTAAAGTTCTAGACTCGGGCGGACAGAGATCCGATTAGATCATTTTACATTATGGTTAATAAAAGAATTCAGCGACATTCTATCACATTTGTTCAACTTATATCCCTATAATTTCAGATAGCGTATTAGGCTAAGCGGCATCTCAAAGCGCATGAAATGACGAGTAAAATGCACTATTAAAGTTCTAGGGTAGGGCAAACAGAGACCCGATTAGATCATTTTATATTTTGGTTAATATAAGAATTCAACGAAATTCTATCACATTTGTAAAATTTACGTCGCTCCTATTACAGATAGCTTATTGGGCTTAGAGGCATCTCAAAGCGCATGAAATGACGAGTGAAATGCACTATTAAACTTCTAGGCTAGGGCAAACAGAGACCCGATTAGATCATTTTATATTACGGTTAATATAAGAATGCAGCGTGATTCTATCACATTTGTTCAATTTACGTCGCTCCTATTTCAGATAGCGTATTGGGCTAAGCGGCATCTCAAAGCGTGTGGAATGGCGAGTAAAATGCACTATTAACCTTCTATGATAGGGCAATCAGAGACCAGACTAGATCATTTTATACATTGGTTAATATAAGAATTCATCGAAATTCTATCACATTTGTTCAATTTACGTCGCTCCTATTTCATATAGCTAATTGGGCTATGCGGCATCTCAAAGCGCATGCAATTACGAGTGAAATGCACTATTAAACTTCTATGGTAGGGCGAACAGTGACCCGATTAGATCATTTTACATTAAGGTTAATATAAGAATTCAGGGAAATTATATCACATTTGTTCAATTTACGTCGCTGCTATTTCAGATAGCGTATTGGGCTAAGCGGCATCTCAAAGCGCATGAAATGGCGAGCAAAATCCACTATTAAACTTCTAGGGTATGGCAAACAGAGCCCCGATTAGATCATTTTATATTATGGTTAATATAAGAATTCAGGGAAATCATATCACATTTGTTCAATTTACGTCGCTGCTATTTCAGAGAGCGTACTGGGATAGGCGGCAACTCAAAGCGCATGAAATGGCGAGTGAAATGCACTATTAAACTTCTAGGGTAGGGCGAACAGAGACCCGATTAGATCATTTTACATTAAGATTAATATAAGAATTCAGGGAAATTCTATCACATTTGTTCAATTTACGTCTCTCCTATTTCAGATAGCGTATTGGGCTAGGCGGCATCTCAAAGCGCATGAAATGTCGAGTAAGATGTACTATTAAACTTCTAGGATAAGGCAAACAGAGAACCGATTAGATCATTTTATATTACGGATAATATAAGAATTCAGCGTAATTCTATCACATTTGTTCAACTTACGCCGCTCCTGCTTGAGATAGCGTACTGGACTAGGCGGCAACTTAAAGCGCGTGGAATGGCGAGTAAAGTGCAGTACTAAACTTCTATGATAGGGCAATCGGAGTCCCGATTAGATCATTTTATATTTTGTTTAATATAAGATTTCAGGGAAATTCTATCACATTTGTTCAATTTACGTCGCTCCTATTTCAGATAGCGTATTGGGCTAAGCGGCATCTCAAAGCGCATGAAATGTCGAATAAAATGCACTATTAAACTTCTAGGCTAGGGCAAACAGAGACCCGATTAGATCATTTTACATTAAGGTTAATATAAGAATTCAGGGAAATTCTATCACATTTGTTCAACTTATATCGCTCCAATTTCAGATAGCGTATTAGGCTAAGCGGCATCTCAAAGCGCATGAAATGACGAGTAAAATGCACTATTAAAGTTCTAGGGTAGGGCAAACAGAGACCCGATTAGATCATTTTATATTATGGTTAATTTAAGAATTGAGCGATATTCTATCACATTCGTTCAATTTACGTCGCTCCTATTTCAGATAGCGTATTGGGCAAAGCGGCATCTCAAAGCGCATGAAATGACGAGTAAAATGCACTATTAAACTTCTAGGGTAGGGCAAGCAGAGACCCGATTAGATCATTTTATATTATGGTTAATTTAAAAATTCAGCAAAATTCTATCACATTCGTACGATTTAGGTCGCTCCTATTTCAGATAGCGTATTGGGCTAAGCGGCATCTCAAAGCGCATGAAATGGCGAGTGAAATGCACTATAAGACTTCTATGGTAGGGCGAACAGAGACCAGATTAGATCTTTTTACATTCTGGTTAATAAAATAATTCAGCGAAATTCTATCACATTTGTTCAACTTTCGTCGCTCCTATTTCAGATAGCGTATTGAGCTACGCGGCATCTCGAAGCGCATGAAATGGCGAGTATAATGCACTATTAAACTTCTAGGATAAGGCAAACAGATACCCGATTAGATCATTTTATATTATGGTTAATTTAAGAATTCAGCAAAATTCTATCACATTTGTTCAATTTACGTCGCTCCTATTTCGGATAGCGTACTGGGCTAGGCGGCATCCTAAAGCGCGTGGAGTGGCGAGTAAAATGCACTATTAAACTTGTATGATAGGGCAATCAGAGACGCGATTAGATCATTTTATATTTTGTTTAATACAAGATTTCAGGGAAATTCTATCACATTTGTTCAATTCGTGTCGCTCATATTTCAGATAGCGTATTGGGCTAAGCGGCATCTCAAAGCGCATGAAATGGCGAGTAAAATGCACTATTAAACTCCTAGGGTAGGGCAAACAGAGACCCGATTAGATCATTTTATATTATGGTTAATTTAAGAATTCAGCAAGATTCTATCACATTTGGTCATCTTACGTCGCTCCTATTTCAGATAGCGTACTGGGCTAGGCGGCATCTTAAAGCGCGTGGAAGGGCGAGTAAAATGCACTACTAAACTTCTATGATAGAGCAATCAGAGACCCGATTAGATCATTTTATATTTTGTTTAATATAAGATTTCAGGGAAATTCTATCACATTTGTCCAATTTACGTCGCTCCTATTTCAGATAGCGTATTGGGCTAAGCGGCATCCCAAAGCGCATGAAATGGCAAACAAAATGCACTATTAAACTTCTAGGCTATGGCGAACAGAGACCAGATTAGGTCATTTTATATTTTGGTTAACATAAGAATTCTGAGAAATTCTATCACATTTGTTCAATTTACGTCGCTCCTATTTCCGATAGCTTATTGGGCTTAGCGGCATCTCAAAGCGCATAAAGTGACGAGTGAAATGCACTATTAAACTTCTAGGGTTGGGCAAACAGAGACCCGATTAGATCATTTTATATTATGGTTAATTTAAGAATTCAGCAAAATTCTATCACATTTGTTCAACTTACGTCGCTCCTATTTCAGATAGCGTATTGGGCTAAGCGGCCTCTCAAGGCGCATGAAATGGCGAGTAAAATGCGCTATTAAACTTCTAGGATAAGGCAAACGGAGACCCGATTAGTTCATTTTATATTACGGTTAATATAAGAATTCAGCGTAATTCTATCACATTTGTTCATCTTACGTCGCTCATATTTCAGATAGCGTATTGGACTAAGCGGCCTCTCAAAGCGCATGAAATGGCGAGTAAAATGCGCTATTAAACTTCTAGGATAAGGCAAACGGAGACCCGATTAGTTCATTTTATATTACGGTTAATATAAGAATTCAGCGTAATTCTATCACATTTGTTCATCTTACGTCGCTCATATTTCAGATAGCGTACTGGACTAAGCGGCCTCTCAAAGCGTATGAAATGACGAGTGAAATGCACTATTCAACTCCTAGGGTAGGGCAAACAGGGACCCGATTAGATCATTTTATATTATGGTTAATTGAAGAATTCAGCGAAATTCTATCACATTTGTTCAATTTACGTCGTTCCTATTTCAGATAGCGTATTGTGCTAAGCGGCATCTCAAAGCGCATGAAATGGCAAGTAAAATGCACTTTTAAACATCTAGGGTAGGGCAATCAGTGACCCGATTAGATCATTTTATATTATAGTTAATTTAAGAATTCAGCGAAAGTCTATCACATTTGTTCAATTTACGTCGCTCCTATTTCAGATAGCGTATTGGGCTATGCGGCATCTTAACGCGCTCGGAATGGCGAGTAAAATGCACTATTAAACTTCTATGCTAGGGCAATCAGAGACCCGATTAGATTATTTTACATTATGGTTAATAAAAGAATTCAGCGACATTCTATCACATTTGTTCAACTTATATCGCTCCAATTTCAGATAGCGCATTAGGCTAAGCGGCATCTCAAAGCGCATGAAATGGCGAGTAAAATGCACTATTAAAGTTCTAGGGTAGGGCAAACAGAGACCCGATTAGATCATTTTATATTTTGGTTAATATAAGAATTCAACGAAATTCTATCACATTTGTAAAATTTACGTCGCTCCTATTACAGATAGCTTATTGGGCTTAGAGGCATCTCAAAGCGCATGAAATGACGAGTGAAATGCACTATTAAACTTCTAGGCTAGGGCAAACAGAGACCCGATTAGATCATTTTATATTACGGTTAATATAAGAATGCAGCGTGATTCTATCACATTTGTTCAATTTACGTCGCTCCTATTTCAGATAGCGTATTGGGCTAAGCGGCATCTCAAAGCGTGTGGAATGGCGAGTAAAATGCACTATTAACCTTCTATGATAGGGCAATCAGAGACCAGACTAGATCATTTTATACTTTGGTTAATATAAGAATTCATCGAAATTCTATCACATTTGTTCAATTTACGTCGCTCCTATTTCAGATAGCGTATTGGGCTAGGCGGCATCTCAAAGCGCATGAAATGACGAGTGAAATGCACTATTATACTCCTAGGGTAGGGCGAACGGAGACCCGAAGAGATCATTCTACATTAAGGTGAATATAAGAATGCAGCGTAATTCTGTCACATTTGTTCAACTTACGTCGCTCCTATTTCAGATAGCGTATTGGGTTAAGCGTCATCTCAAAGCGCATGAAATGACGAGTGACATGCACTATTATACTTCTAGGGTAGGGCGAACAGAGACCCGATTAGATCATTTTACATTAAGGTTAATATAAGTATTCAGCGAGATTCTATCACACTTGTTCAATTTGCGTCGCTTCTATTTCAGACAGCGTACTGGGCTAGGCGGCATCTCAAAGCGCATGAAATGGCAAGTAAAATGCTCTATTAAACTTCTAGGATAGGGCAATCAGTGACCCGATTAGATCATTTTATATTATAGTTAATTTAAGAATTCAGCGAAATTCTATCACATTTGTTCAATTTACGTCGCTCCTATTTCATATAGCTAATTGGGCTATGCGGCATCTGAAAGCGCATGCAATTACGAGTGAAATGCACTATTAAACTTCTATGGTAGGGCGAACAGTGACCCGATTAGATCATTTTACATTAAGGTTAATATAAGAATTCAGGGAAATTATATCACATTTGTTCAATTTACGTCGCTGCTATTTCAGATAGCGTATTGGGCTAAGCGGCATCTCAAAGCGCATGAAATGGCGAGCAAAATCCACTATTAAACTTCTAGGGTATGGCAAACAGAGCCCCGATTAGATCATTTTATATTATGGTTAATATAAGAATTCAGGGAAATTATATCACATTTGTTCAATTTACGTCGCTGCTATTTCAGAGAGCGTACTGGGCTAGGCGGCAACTCAAAGCGCATGAAATGGCGAGTGAAATGCACTATTAAACTTCTAGGGTAGGGCGAACAGAGACCCGATTAGATCATTTTACATTAAGATTAATATAAGAATTCAGGGAAATTCTATCACATTTGTTCAATTTACGTCGCTGCTATTTCAGATAGCGTATTGGGCTAAGCGGCATCTCAAAGCGCATGAAATGGCGAGCAAAATCCACTATTAAACTTCTAGGGTATGGCAAACAGAGCCCCGATTAGATCATTTTATATTATGGTTAATATAAGAATTCAGGGAAATTATATCACATTTGTTCAATTTACGTCGCTGCTATTTCAGAGAGCGTACTGGGCTAGGCGGCAACTCAAAGCGCATGAAATGGCGAGTGAAATGCACTATTAAACTTCTAGGGTAGGGCGAACAGAGACCCGATTAGATCATTTTACATTAAGATTAATATAAGAATTCAGGGAAATTCTATCACATTTGTTCAATTTACGTCTCTCCTATTTCAGATAGCGTATTGGGCTAGGCGGCATCTCAAAGCGCATGAAATGTCGAGTAAGATGTACTATTAAACTTCTAGGATAAGGCAAACAGAGAACCGATTAGATCATTTTATATTACGGATAATATAAGAATTCAGCGTAATTCTATCACATTTGTTCAACTTACGCCGCTCCTGCTTGAGATAGCGTACTGGACTAGGCGGCAACTTAAAGCGCGTGGAATGGCGAGTAAAGTGCAGTACTAAACTTCTATGATAGGGCAATCGGAGTCCCGATTAGATCATTTTATATTTTGTTTAATATAAGATTTCAGGGAAATTCTATCACATTTGTTCAATTTACGTCGCTCCTATTTCAGATAGCGTATTGGGCTAAGCGGCATCTCAAAGCGCATGAAATGTCGAATAAAATGCACTATTAAACTTCTAGGCTAGGGCAAACAGAGACCCGATTAGATCATTTTACATTAAGGTTAATATAAGAATTCAGGGAACTTCTATCACATTTGTTCAATTTACGTCGCTCCTATTTCAGATAGCGTATTGGGCTAAGCGACATCTCAAAGCGCATTAAATGGCGAGCAAAATGCACTATTAAACTTCTAGGGTATGGCAAACAGAGACCCGATTATATCATTTTATATTATGGTTAATTTAAGAATTCAACGAAATTCTATCACACTTGTTCAATTTACGTCGCTCCTATTTCAGAAAGCGTATTGGGCTAAGCGGCATCTCAAAGCGCATGAAATGGCGAGCAAAATGCACTATTACACTTCTAGGGTAGGGCAAACAGAGACCCGATTAGATCATTTTATATTATTGTTAATTTAATCATTAAGCAAAATTCTATCACATTTGTTCAATTTACGTCGTTCCTATTTCAGATAGCGTACTGGGCTAGGCGGCATCTCAAAGCGCATGAAATAGCGAGTGAAATGCACTATTAAACTTCTAGGGTAGGGCGAACAGAGACCCGATGAGATCATTTTATATTATGGTTAATTTAAGAATTCAACGAAATTCTATCACACTTGTTCAATTTACGTCGCTCCTATTTCAGATAGCGTATTGGGCTAAACGGCACCTCAAAACGCATGAAATGGCGAGTACAATGCACTATTAAACTTCTAGGGTAAGGCAAACAGGGACCCGATTAGATCATTTTATATTACGGTTAATATAAGAATGCAGCGTAATTCTATCACATTTGTTCAACTTACGTCGCTCCTTTTTCAGATAGCGTACTGAGCTAGGCGGCATCTCAAAGCGCATGAAATGACGAGTGAAATGCACTATGAAACTTCTAGGGTAGGGCAAACAGAGACCCGATTAGATCATTTTACATTATGATTAATTTAAGAATTCAGCAAAATTCAATCACATTTGTGCAATTTACGTCGCTCCTATTTCAGATAGCGTACTGGGCTAGGCGGCATCTTAAAACGCGTGGAATGGCGAGTAAAATGCACTATTAAACTTCTATGATAGGGCAATCAGAGACCCCATTAGTTCATTTTATATTTTTGTCAATATATGAATTCAACGAAATTCTATCACATTTGTTCAATTTACATCGCTCCTATTCCAGATAGCGTATTGGGATAAGCGGCATCTCAAAGCGCATGAAATGTCTAATAAAATGCACTATTAAACTTCTAGGCTAGGGCAAACAGAGACCCGATTAGATCATTTTACATTGAGGTTAATATAAGAATTCAGGGAAATTCTATCACATTTGTTCAATTTAGGTGGCTCCTATATCAGATAGCGTATTGGGCTATGCGGCATCTCAAAGCGCATGAAATGGCGAGTGAAATGCACTGTCAAACTTCTAGGATAATTCAAACAGAGACACGGTTAGATCATTTTATATTACGGTTAATATAAGAATTCAGCGTAATTCTATCACATTTGTTCCTACTTACGTCGCTCCTATTTCAGATAGCGTACTGGGCTAGCCGACATCTTAAAGCACGTGGAATGGCGAGTAAAATGCTCTACTAAACTTCTATGATAGGGCAATCAGAGCCCCAATTAGATCATTTTATATTTTGTTCAATATAAATTTCAGGGAAATTCTATCACATTTGTTCAATTTACGTCGCTCCTATTTCAGATAGCGTATTGGGCTAGACGATATCTTAAAGCGCCTGGAAGGGCGAGTAAAATGCACTACTAAACTTCTATGATAGGGCAATCAGAGCCCCAATTAGATCATTTTATATTTTGTTCAATATAAGATTTCAGGGAAATTCTATCACATTTGTTCAATTTACGTCGCTCCTATTTCAGATAGCGTATTGGGCTAAGCGGCATCTCAAAGCGCATTAAATGGCGAGCAAAATGCACTATCAAACATCTAGGGTATTGCAAACAGAGACCCGATTAGATCATTTTATATTATGGTTAATTTAAGAATTCAACGAAATTCTATCACACTTGTTCAATTTACGTCGCTCCTATTTCAGATAGCGTATTGGGCTAACAGGCATCTCAAAGCGCATGAAATGTCGAGTAAAATGCACTATTAAACTTCTAGGGTAGCGCGAACAGAGAACCGATTAGATCATTTTACATTAAGGTTAATATAAGAATTCAGGGAAATTCTATCACGTTTGTTCAATATACGTCGCTACTATTTCAGATAGCGTATTGGGCTAAGCGGCATCTCAATGCGCATGAAATGACGAGCGAAAGGCACTATTAAACTTCTAGGGTAGGGCGAACAGAGAACCGATTAGATCATTTTACATTAAGGTTAGTATAAGAATTCAGGGAAATCCTATCACGTTTGTTCAATTTACGTCGCTCCTATTTCAGATAGCGTATTGGGCTAAGCGGCATCTCAAAGCGCATGAAATGGCGAGCAAAATGCACTGTTAAACTTCTAGGGTAGGGCAAACAGAGACCCGATTAGATCATTTCATATTATGGTTTATTTAAGAATTCAGAAAAATTCTATCACATTTGTTATAATTTACGTCGCTCCTATTTCAGATAGCTTATTGGGCTAAGCGGCATCTCAAAGCGCATGAAATGACGAGTGAAATGCACTACTAAACTTCTAGGATAGGGCAAACAGAGACCCGATCAGATCATTTTATATTACGGTTAATATAAGAATTCAGCGTAATTTTATCACATTTGTTCAATTTACGTCGCTGATATTTCAGATAGCGTATTGGGCTAAGCGGCATCTCAAAGCGCAAGAAATGGCGAGTAAAATGCACTATTAAACTTCTAGGGTAGGGCAAACAGAGACCCGATAAGATCATTTCATATTATGGTTAATTTAAGAATTCAGCGAAACTCTATCACATTTGTTCAATTTATGTCGCTCCTATTTCAGATGGCGTATTGGGCTAAGCGGCATCTCAATGCGCATGAAATGGCGAGTAAAATGCACTATTAAACTTCTAGGATAAGGCAAACAGAGACCCGATTAGATCATTTTATATTACGGTAAATATAAGAATTCAGCGTAATTCTATCACATTTGTTCAACTTACGTCGCTCCTATTTCAGATAGCGTACTGCGCTAGGCGGAATCTTAAAGCGCGTGGATTGGCGAGTAAAATGCACTATTAAACTTCTAGGGTGGGGCAATCAGAGACCCGATTAGATGATTTTATATTAGGGTTAATTTAAGAATTCAGCAAAATTCTATCACATTTGTTCAATTTACGTCGTTCCTATTTCAGATAGCATAGTGGGCTAGGCGGCATCTTAAAGCGCGTGGAATGGCGAGTAAAATGCACTATTAATCTTCTATGATAGGGCAATCAGAGACCCGATTAGATCATTTTATATTTTGGTTAATATAAGAATTCAGCGTAATTCTATCGCATTTGTTCAATTTACGTCGCTCCTATATCAGATAGCATATCGGGCTAAGCGGCATCTCAAAGCGCATGAAATGGCGAGTAATATGCACTATTAAACTTCTAGGGTAAGGCAAACAGAGACCCGAATAGATCATTTTATATTACGGTTAATATAAGAATTCAGCGAAATTCTATCACATTTGTTCAATTTAAGTCGCTCCTATTTCAGATAGCGTACTGGGCTAGGCGGAAACGTAAAGCGCGTGGAATGGCGAGTAAAATGCACTATTAAACTTCTATGATAGGGCAATCAGAGACCCGATTAGATCATTTCATATTTTGGTTAACATAAGAATTCAGCGAAATTCTATCACATTTGTTCAATTTACGTCGCTCCTATTTCAGATAGCTTATTGGGCTAAGCGGCATCTCAAAGCGCATGAAATGACGAGTGAAATGCACTATTAAACTTCTAGGATAGGGCGAACAAAGACCCGATTAGATACATTTTACATTAAGGTTAATATAAGAATTCAGCGAAATTCTATCACATTTGTTCAATTTACATCGCTCCTATTTCAGATAGCGACTTGTGCTAAGCGTCATCTCAAAGCGCAAGAAATGGCGAGTAGAATGCACTATTAAACTTCTAGGATAAGGCAAACAGAAACCCGATTAGATCATTTTATATTACGGTTAACATAAGAATTCAGCGTAATTCTGTGACATTTGTTCAACTTACGTAGCTCCTATTTCGGATAGCGTGCTGGGCTAGGCGGCAACTTAAAGCGCGTGGAATGGCGAGTAAAATGCACTATTAAACTTCTAGGGTAGGGCAAACAGAGACTCGATTAGATCATTTTATATTATGGTTAATTTATCAATTCAGCGAAATTCTATCACATTTGTTCAATTTACGTCGCTCCTATTTCAGATAGCTTATTGGGCTAAGCGGCATCGCAAAGCGCATGAATTGACGAGTAAAATGCACTATCAAACATCTAGGGTATTGCAAACAGAGACCCGATTAGATCATTTTATATTATGGTTAATTTAAGAATTCAACGAAATTCTATCACACTTGTTCAATTTACGTCGCTCCTATTTCAGATAGCGTATTGGGCTAACAGGCATCTCAAAGCGCATGAAATGTCGAGTAAAATGCACTATTAAACTTCTAGGGTAGCGCGAACAGAGAACCGATTAGATCATTTTACATTAAGGTTAATATAAGAATTCAGGGAAATTCTATCACGTTTGTTCAATATACGTCGCTACTATTTCAGATAGCGTATTGGGCTAAGCGGCATCTCAATGCGCATGAAATGACGAGCGAAAGGCACTATTAAACTTCTAGGGTAGGGCGAACAGAGAACCGATTAGATCATTTTACATTAAGGTTAGTATAAGAATTCAGGGAAATCCTATCACGTTTGTTCAATTTACGTCGCTCCTATTTCAGATAGCGTATTGGGCTAAGCGGCATCTCAAAGCGCATGAAATGGCGAGCAAAATGCACTGTTAAACTTCTAGGGTAGGGCAAACAGAGACCCGATTAGATCATTTCATATTATGGTTTATTTAAGAATTCAGAAAAATTCTATCACATTTGTTATAATTTACGTCGCTCCTATTTCAGATAGCTTATTGGGCTAAGCGGCATCTCAAAGCGCATGAAATGACGAGTGAAATGCACTACTAAACTTCTAGGATAGGGCAAACAGAGACCCGATCAGATCATTTTATATTACGGTTAATATAAGAATTCAGCGTAATTTTATCACATTTGTTCAATTTACGTCGCTGACATTTCAGATAGCGTATTGGGCTAAGCGGCATCTCAAAGCGCAAGAAATGGCGAGTAAAATGCACTATTAAACTTCTAGGGTAGGGCAAACAGAGACCCGATAAGATCATTTTATATTATGGTTAATTTAAGAATTCAGCGAAACTCTATCACATTTGTTCAATTTATGTCGCTCCTATTTCAGATGGCGTATTGGGCTAAGCGGCATCTCAATGCGCATGAAATGGCGAGTAAAATGCACTATTAAACTTCTAGGATAAGGCAAACAGAGACCCGATTAGATCATTTTATATTACGGTAAATATAAGAATTCAGCGTAATTCTATCACATTTGTTCAACTTACGTCGCTCCTATTTCAGATAGCGTACTGCGCTAGGCGGAATCTTAAAGCGCGTGGATTGGCGAGTAAAATGCACTATTAAACTTCTAGGGTGGGGCAATCAGAGACCCGATTAGATGATTTTATATTATGGTTAATTTAAGAATTCAGCAAAATTCTATCACATTTGTTCAATTTACGTCGTTCCTATTTCAGATAGCATACTGGGCTAGGCGGCACCTTAAAGCGCGTGGAATGGCGAGTAAAATGCACTATTAATCTTCTATGATAGGGCAATCAGAGACCCGATTAGATCATTTTATATTTTGGTTAATATAAGAATTCAGCGTAATTCTATCGCATTTGTTCAATTTACGTCGCTCCTATATCAGATAGCATATTGGGCTAAGCGGCATCTCAAAGAGCATGAAATGACGAGTGAAATGCACTATTAAACTTCTAGGGTAGGGCGAACAAAGACACGATTAGATCATTTTACATTAAGGTTAATATGAGAATTCAGCGAAATTCTATCATATTTGTTCAATTTACATCGCTCCTATTTCAGATAGCGACTTGTGCTAAGCGTCATCTCAAAGCGCAAGAAATAGCGAGTAGAATGCACTATTAAACTTCTAGGATAAGGCAAACAGAGACCCGATTAGATCATTTTATATTACGGTTAATATAAGAATTCAGCGTAATTCTGTGACATTTGTTCAACTTACGTAGCTCCTATTTCAGATAGCGTACTGGGCTAGGCGGCAACTTAAAGCGCGTGGAATGGCGAGTAAAATGCACTATTAAGCTTCTACGATAGGGCAATCAGAGACCCGCTTAGATCATTTTATATTTTGGTTAATATAAGAATTCAGCGAAATTCTATCACATTTGTTCAATTTACGTCGCTCCTATTTCAGATAGCGTATTGGGATAAGCGGCATCTCAAGGCGCATGAAATGGCGAGTAAAATGCACTACTAAACTTCTAGGGTAGGGCAATCAGAGACCCGATTATATCATTTTATATTATGGTTAATTTAAGAATTCAGCAAAATTCTAACACATTTGTTCAATTTACGTCCCTCCTATTTCAGATAGCGTACTCGGATAGGCGGCATCTTGAAGCGCGTGGAGTGGCGATTAAATGTACTATTAAACTTCTATGATAGGGCAATCAGAGACCCGGTTAGATCATTTTATATTTTCGTTAATATAAGAATTCAGCGTAATTCTATCACATTTGTTCAATTTACGTCGCTCCTATTTCAGATAGCGTATTGGGCTAAGCGGCATCTCAAAGCGCATGAAATGGCGTGTAAAATGCACTATTAAGCTTCTACGCTAGGGCGAAGAGAGACCCGATTAGCTCATTTAACATTATGGTTAATAAAAGAATTCAGCGAAATTCTATCACGTTTGTTCAATTTACGTCGCTACTATTTCAGATAGCGTATTGGGCTAAGCGGCATCTCAAAGCGCATGAAATGGCGACTAAAATGCACTGTTAAACTTCTAGGGTAGGGCAAACAGAGACCCGATTAGATCATTTCATATTATGGTTTATTTAAGAATTCAGAAAAATTCTATCACATTTGTTCAATTTACGTCGCTCCTATTTCAGATAGCGTACTGGGCTAGGCGGCATCTTAAAGCGCGTGGAATGGCGAGTAAAATGCACTATTAAACTTCTAGGATAAGGCAAACAGAGACCCAATTAGATCATTTTATATTACGGTTAACATAAGAATTCAGCGTAATTCTGTGACATTTGTTCAACTTACGTAGCTCCTATTTCAGATAGCGTACTGGGCTAGGCGGCAACTTAAAGCGCGTGGAATGGCGAGTAAAATGCACTATTAAACTTCTATGATAGGGCAATCAGAGACCCGATTATATCATTTTATATTTTGGTTAATATAAGAATCCAGCGAAATTCTATCACATTTGTTCAATTTACGTCGCTGCTATTTCAGATAGCGTATTAGGCTAAGCGGCATCTCAAAGCGCACGAAAGGGCGAGTAAAATGCAGTATTAAACTTCTAGGGTAGGGCAATCAGAGACCCGATAAGATCACTTTATATTTTGGTTAATATAAGAATTCAGCGAAATCCTATCACATTTGTTCAATTTTCGTCGCTCCTATTTCAGATAGCGTATTGGGCTAAGCGGCATCTGAAAGCGCATGGAATGGCGAGTGAAAGGCACTATTAAACTTATAGGGTAGGGCGAACAGAGACCCGAATAGATCATTTTATATTACGGTTAATATAAGAATTCAGCGTAATTCTATCACATTTGTTCAACTAACGTCGCTCCTATTTCAGATAGCGTACTGCGCTAGGCGGCATCTTAAAGCGCGTGGAAGGGCGAGTAAAATGCACTACTAAACTTCTATGATAGGGCAATCAGAGTTCCGAATAGATCATTTTATATTTTGTTTAGTATAACATTTCAGGGAAATTCTATCACATTTGTTCAATTTACGTCGCTCCTATTTCAGATAGCGTATTGGGCTAAGCGGCATCTCAAAGCGCAGGAAATGGCGAGTAAAATGCACTATTAAGCTTCTAGGGTTGGGCACATAGAGACCCGATTAGATCATTTTATATTATGGTTAATTTAAGAATTCAGCGAAATCCTATCACATTTGTTCATTATACGTCGCTCCTATTTCAGATAGCGTATTGGGCTAAGCGGCATCTCAAAGCGCATGAAATGGCGAGTAAAATGCACTATTAAACTTCTAGGATAAGGCAAACAGAGACCCGATTAGATCATTTTATATTACGGTTAATATAAGAATTCAGCGTAATTCTGTCACATTTGTTCAAGTTACGTAGCTCCTATTTCAGATAGCGTACTGGGCTAGGCGGCAACTTAAACCGCGTGGAATGGCGAGTAAAATGCACTATTATACTTCTATGATAGGGCAATCAGAGACCCGATTAGTTCATTTTATATTTTGGTTAATATAAGAATCCAGCGAAATTCTATCACATTTGTTCAATTTACGTCGCTCCTATTTCAGATAGCTTATTGGGCTAAGCGGCATCTCAAAGCGCATTGAATGACGAGTGAAATGCACTATTGAACTTCTAGGATAAGGCAAACAGAGACCCGATCAGATCATTTTATATTACGGTTAATATAAGAATTCAGCGTAATTCTATCACATTTGTTCAATTTACGTCGCTGATATTTCAGATAGCGTATTGGGCTAAGCGGCATCTCAAAGCGCAAGACATGGCGAGTAAAATGCACTATTAAACTTCTAGGGTAGGGCAAACAGAGACCCGATAAGATCATTTTATATTATGGTTAATTTAAGAATTCAGCGAAACTCTATCACATTTGTTCAATTTATGTCGCTCCTATTTCAGATAGCGTATTGGGCTAAGCGGCATCTCAATGCGCATGAAATGGCGAGTAAAATGCACTATTAAACTTCTAGGATAAGGCAAACGGAGACCCGATTAGATCATTTTATATTACGGTTAATATAAGAATTCAGCGTAATTCTATCACATTTGTTCAACTTACGTCGCTCCTATTTCAGATAGCATACTGGGCTAGGCGGCATCTTAAAGCGCGTGGAATGGCGAGTAAAATGCACTATTAAATTTCTATGATAGGGCTATCAGAGACCCGATTAGATCATTTTATATTTTGGTTAATATAAGAATTCAGCGAAATTCTGTCACATTCCTTCAATATACGTCACTCCTATTTCAGATAGCGTATTGGGCTAAGCGGCATCTCAAAGCGCATGAAATGGCGAGTAAAATGCACTGTTAAACTTCTAGGGTAGGGCAAACAGAGACCCGATTAGATCATTTTATATTATGGTTAATTTAAGAATTCAGCCAAATTCTATCACATTTGTTCAATTTACGTCGCTCCTATTTCAGATAGCGTACTGCGCTAGGCGGGATCCTAAAGCGCGTGGATTGGCGAGTAAAATGCACTGTTAAACTTCTAGGGTAGGGCAAACAGAGACCCGATTAGATCATTTTATATTATGGTTAATTTAAGAATTCAGCCAAATTCTATCACATTTGTTCAATTTACGTCGCTCCTATTTCAGATAGCGTACTGCGCTAGGCGGGATCCTAAAGCGCGTGGATTGGCGAGTAAAATGCACTATTAAACTTCTAGGGTAAGGCAATCAGATACCCGATTAGATGATTTTATATTATGGTTAATTTAAGAATTCAGCAAAATTCTATTACATTTGTTCAATTTACGTCGTTCCTATTTCAGATAGCATACTGGGCTAGGCGGCATCTTAAAGCGCGTGGAATGGCGAGTAAAATGCACTATTAATCTTCTATGATAGGGCAATCAGAGACCCGATTAGATCATTTTATATTTTGGTTAATATAAGAATTCAGCGTAATTCTATCACATTTGTTCAATTTACGTCGCTCCTATTTCAGATAGCGACTTGTGCTAAGCGTCATCTCAAAGCGCAAGAAATGGCGAGTAAAATGCACTATTAAACTTCTAGGATAAGGCAAACAGAAACCCGATTAGATCATTTTATATTACGGTTAATATAAGAATTCAGCGTAATTCTGTGACATTTGCTCAACTTACGTAGCTCCTATTTCGGATAGCGTGCTGGGCTAGGCGGCAACTTAAAGCGCGTGGAATGGCGAGTAAAATGCACTATTAAACTTCTATGATAGGGCAATCAGAGACCCGATTAGATCATTTTATATTTTGGTTAATATAAGAATTCAGCGAAATTCTAACACATTTGTTCAATTTACGTCCCTCCTATTTCAGATAGCGTACTCGGATAGGCGGCATCCGAAAGCGCGTGGAGTGGCGAGTAAAATGTACTATTAAACTTCTATGATAGGGCAATCAGAGACCCGGTTAGATCATTTTATATCTTGGTTAATATAAGAATTCAGCGAAATTCTATCACATTTGTTTAATTTACGTCGCTCCTATTTCAGATAGCGTATTGGGCTAAGCGGCATCTCAAAGCGCATGAAATGGGGAGTAAAATGCACTATTAAACTTCTAGGGTAGGGCAATCAGAGACCCGATTAGATCATTTTATATTTTGGTTAATATAAGAATTCAGCGAAATTCTATCACATTTGTTCAATTTACGTCGCTCCTATTTCAGATAGCGTATTGGGCTAAGCGGCATCTCAAAGCGCATGAAATGGCGTGTAAAATGCACTATTAAACTTCTAGGATAAGGCAAACAGAGACCCGATTAGATCATTTTATATTACGGTTAACATAAGAATTCAGCGTAATTCTGTGACATTTGTTCAACTTACGTAGCTGCTATTTCAGATAGCGTACTGGGCTAGGCGGCAACTTAAAGCGCGTGGAATGGCGAGTAAAATGCTCTATTAAACTTCTATGATAGGGCAATCAGAGACCCGATTAGATCATTTTATATTTTGGTAAATATAAGAATCCAGCGAAATTCTATCACATTTGTTCAATTTACGTCGCTCCTATTTCAGATAGCGTATTGGGCTAAGCGGCATCTCAAAGCGCATGAAATGGCGAGTAAAATGCACTATTAAACTTCTAGGGTAGGGCAATCAGAGACCCTATTAGATCATTTTATATTTTGGTTAATATAAGAATTCAGCGAAATTCTATCACATTTGTTCAATTTACGTCGCTCCTATTTCAGATAGCGTATTGGGCTAAGCGGCATCTCAAAGCGCATGAAATGGCGAGTAAAATGCACTATTAAACTTCTAGGGTAGGGCAATCAGAGACCCGATTAGATCATTTTATATTTTGGTTAATAAATGAATTCATCGAAATTCTATCACATTTGTTCAATTTACATCGCTCCTATTTCAGATAGCGTACTGGGCTAAGCGGCATCTCAAAGCGCATGAAATGGCGAGTAAAATGCACTATTAAACTTCTAGGGTAGGGCAATCAGAGACCCGATTAGATCATTTTATATTTTGGTTAATATAAGAATTCAGCGAAATTCTATCACATTTGTTCAATTTACGTCGCTCCTATTTCAGATAGCGTATTGGGCTAAGCGGCATCTCAAAGCGCATGAAATGGCGAGTAAAATGCACTATTAAACTTCTAGGGTAGGGCAATCAGAGACCCGATTAGATCATTTTATATTTTGGTTAATAAATGAATTCATCGAAATTCTATCACATTTGTTCAATTTACATCGCTCCTATTTCAGATAGCGTACTGGGCTAAGCGGCAGCTCAAAGCGCATGAAATGGCGAGTAAAATGCACTATTAAACTTCTAGGGTAGGGCAATGAGAGACCCGATTAGATCATTTTATATTTTGGTTAATATAAGAATTCAGCGAAATTCTATCACATTTGTTCAATTTACGTCGCTCCTATTTCAGATAGCGTATTGGGCTAAGCAGCATCTCAAAGCGCATGAAATGGCGAGTAAAATGCACTCTTAAACTTCTAGGATAAGGCAAACAGAGACCCGATTAGATCATTTTATATTTTGGTTAATATAAGAATTCAGCGAAATTCTATCACATTTGTTCAATTTACGTCGCTCCTATTTCAGATAGCGTATTGGGCTAAGCGGCATCTCAAAGCGCATGAAATGGCGAGTAAAATGCACTATTAAACTTCCAGGGTAGGGCAATCAGAGACCGGATTAGATCATTTTATATTTTGGTTAATATAAGAATTCAGCGAAATTCTATCACATTTGTTCAATTTACGTCGCTCCTATTTCAGATAGCGTATTGGGCTAAGCGGCATCTCAAAGCGCATGAAATGGCGAGTAAAATGCACTATTAAACTTCTAGGGTAGGGCAATCAGAGACCCGATTAGATCATTTTATATTTTGGTTAATAAATGAATTCATCGAAATTCTATCACATTTGTTCAATTTACATCGCTCCTATTTCAGATAGCGTACTGGGCTAAGCGGCAGCTCAAAGCGCATGAAATGGCGAGTAAAATGCACTATTAAACTTCTAGGGTAGGGCAATGAGAGACCCGATTAGATCATTTTATATTTTGGTTAATATAAGAATTCAGCGAAATTCTATCACATTTGTTCAATTTACGTCGCTCCTATTTCAGATAGCGTATTGGGCTAAGCGGCATCTCAAAGCGCATGAAATGGCGAGTAAAATGCACTCTTAAACTTCTAGGATAAGGCAAACAGAGACCCGATTAGATCATTTTATATTTTGGTTAATATAAGAATTCAGCGAAATTCTATCACATTTGTTCAATTTACGTCGCTCCTATTTCAGATAGCGTATTGGGCTAAGCGGCATCTCAAAGCGCATGAAATGGCGAGTAAAATGCACTATTAAACTTCTAGGGTAGGGCAATCAGAGACCCGATTAGATCATTTTATATTTTGGTTAATATAAGAATTCAGCGAAATTCTATCACATTTGTTCAATTTACGTCGCTCCTATTTCAGATAGCGTATTGGGCTAAGCGGCATCTCAAAGCGCATGAAATGGCGAGTAAAATGCACTATTAAACTTCTAGGGCAGGGCGAACAGAGACCCGATTAGATCATTTTACATTAAGGTTAATATAAGTATTCAGGGAAGTTCTATCACATTTGCTCAATTTACGTCGCTCCTATTTCAGACAGCTTATTGGGCTAAGCGGCATCTCAAAGCGCATGAAATGACGAGTAAAATGCACTATTAAACTTCTAGGGTAGGGCACACAGAGACCCGATTAGATCATTTTATATTTTGGTTAATATAAGAATTCAGCGTAATTCTATCACATTTGTTCAATTTACGTCGCTCCTATATCAGATAGCATATTGGGCTAAGCGGCATCTCAAAGCGCATGAAATGGCGAGTAAAATGCACTATTAAACTTCTAGGGTAAGGCAAACAGAGACCCGATTAGATGATTTTATATTACGGTTAATATAAGAATTCAGCGAAATTCTATCACATTTGTTCAATTTACGTCGCTCCTATTTCAGATAGCGTACTGGGCTAGGCGGCATCTCAAAGCGCATGAAATGACGAGTAAAATGCTCTATTAAACTTCTAGGGTAGGGCAAACAGAGACCCGATTAGGTCATTTCATATTATGGTTAATTTAAGAATTCAGCGAAATTCTATCACATTTGTTCAAGTTACATCGCTCCTATTGCAGATAGCTTATTGGGCTAAGCTGCATCTCAAAGCGCATGAAATGGCGAGTAAAATGCACTATTAAACTTCTAGGATAAGGCAAACAGAGACCCGATTAGATCATTTTATATTACGGTTAATATAAGAATTCAGCGTAATTCTGTCACATTTGTTCAAGTTACGTAGCTCCTATTTCAGATAGCGTACTGGGCTAGGCGGCAACTTAAACCGCGTGGAATGGCGAGTAAAATGCACTATTATACTTCTATGATAGGGCAATCAGAGACCCGATTAGTTCATTTTATATTTTGGTTAATATAAGAATCCAGCGAAATTCTATCACATTTGTTCAATTTACGTCGCTCCTATTTCAGATAGCTTATTGGGCTAAGCGGCATCTCAAAGCGCATTGAATGACGAGTGAAATGCACTATTGAACTTCTAGGATAAGGCAAACAGAGACCCGATCAGATCATTTTATATTACGGTTAATATAAGAATTCAGCGTAATTCTATCACATTTGTTCAATTTACGTCGCTGATATTTCAGATAGCGTATTGGGCTAAGCGGCATCTCAAAGCGCAAGACATGGCGAGTAAAATGCACTATTAAACTTCTAGGGTAGGGCAAACAGAGACCCGATAAGATCATTTTATATTATGGTTAATTTAAGAATTCAGCGTAATTCTATCACATTTGTTCAACTTACGTCGCTCCTATTTCAGATAGCATACTGGGCTAGGCGGCATCTTAAAGCGCGTGGAATGGCGAGTAAAATGCACTATTAAATTTCTATGATAGGGCTATCAGAGACCCGATTAGATCATTTTATATTTTGGTTAATATAAGAATTCAGCGAAATTCTGTCACATTCCTTCAATTTACGTCGCTCCTATTTCAGATAGCGTATTGGGCTAAGCGGCATCTCAAAGCGCATGAAATGGCGTGTAAAATGCACTATTAAACTTCTAGGATAAGGCAAACAGAGACCCGATTAGATCATTTTATATTACGGTTAACATAAGAATTCAGCGTAATTCTGTGACATTTGTTCAACTTACGTAGCTGCTATTTCAGATAGCGTACTGGGCTAGGCGGCAACTTAAAGCGCGTGGAATGGCGAGTAAAATGCTCTATTAAACTTCTATGATAGGGCAATCAGAGACCCGATTAGATCATTTTATATTTTGGTAAATATAAGAATCCAGCGAAATTCTATCACATTTGTTCAATTTACGTCGCTCCTATTTCAGATAGCGTATTGGGCTAAGCGGCATCTCAAAGCGCATGAAATGGCGAGTAAAATGCACTATTAAACTTCTAGGGTAGGGCAATCAGAGACCCTATTAGATCATTTTATATTTTGGTTAATATAAGAATTCAGCGAAATTCTATCACATTTGTTCAATTTACGTCGCTCCTATTTCAGATAGCGTATTGGGCTAAGCGGCATCTCAAAGCGCATGAAATGGCGAGTAAAATGCACTATTAAACTTCTAGGGTAGGGCAATCAGAGACCCGATTAGATCATTTTATATTTTGGTTAATAAATGAATTCATCGAAATTCTATCACATTTGTTCAATTTACATCGCTCCTATTTCAGATAGCGTACTGGGCTAAGCGGCATCTCAAAGCGCATGAAATGGCGAGTAAAATGCACTATTAAACTTCTAGGGTAGGGCAATCAGAGACCCGATTAGATCATTTTATATTTTGGTTAATATAAGAATTCAGCGAAATTCTATCACATTTGTTCAATTTACGTCGCTCCTATTTCAGATAGCGTATTGGGCTAAGCGGCATCTCAAAGCGCATGAAATGGCGAGTAAAATGCACTATTAAACTTCTAGGGTAGGGCAATCAGAGACCCGATTAGATCATTTTATATTTTGGTTAATAAATGAATTCATCGAAATTCTATCACATTTGTTCAATTTACATCGCTCCTATTTCAGATAGCGTACTGGGCTAAGCGGCAGCTCAAAGCGCATGAAATGGCGAGTAAAATGCACTATTAAACTTCTAGGGTAGGGCAATGAGAGACCCGATTAGATCATTTTATATTTTGGTTAATATAAGAATTCAGCGAAATTCTATCACATTTGTTCAATTTACGTCGCTCCTATTTCAGATAGCGTATTGGGCTAAGCGGCATCTCAAAGCGCATGAAATGGCGAGTAAAATGCACTCTTAAACTTCTAGGATAAGGCAAACAGAGACCCGATTAGATCATTTTATATTTTGGTTAATATAAGAATTCAGCGAAATTCTATCACATTTGTTCAATTTACGTCGCTCCTATTTCAGATAGCGTATTGGGCTAAGCGGCATCTCAAAGCGCATGAAATGGCGAGTAAAATGCACTATTAAACTTCTAGGGTAGGGCAATCAGAGACCCGATTAGATCATTTTATATTTTGGTTAATATAAGAATTCAGCGAAATTCTATCACATTTGTTCAATTTACGTCGCTCCTATTTCAGATAGCGTATTGGGCTAAGCGGCATCTCAAAGCGCAAGAAATGGCGAGTAAAATTCACTATTAAACTTCTAGGGTAGGGCAATCAGAGACCCGATTAGATCATTTTATATTTTGGTTAATAAATGAATTCATCGAAATTCTATCACATTTGTTCAATTTACATCGCTCCTATTTCAGATAGCGTACTGGGCTAAGCGGCAGCTCAAAGCGCATGAAATGGCGAGTAAAATGCACTATTAAACTTCTAGGGTAGGGCAATGAGAGACCCGATTAAATCATTTTATATTTTGGTTAATATAAGAATTCAGCGAAATTCTATCACATTTGTTCAATTTACGTCGCTCCTATTTCAGATAGCGTATTGGGCTATGCGGCATCTCAAAGCGCATGAAATGGCGAGTAAAATGCACGCTTAAACTTCTAGGATTAGGCAAACAGAGACCCGATTAGATCATTTTATATTACGGTTAACATAAGAATGCAGCGTAATTCTGTGACATTTGTTCAACTTAAGTAGCTCCTATTTCAGATAGCGTACTGGGCTAGGCGGCAACTTAAAGCGCGTGGAATGGCGAGTAAAATGCACTATTAAATTTCTATGATAGGGCAATCAGAGACGCGATTAGATCATTTTATATTTTGGTTAATATAAGAATCCAGCGAAATTCTATCACATTTGTTCAATTTACGTCGCTCCTATTTCAGATAGCGTATTGGGCTAAGCGGCATCTCAAAGCGCATGAAATGGCGAGTAAAATGCACTATTAAACTTCTAGGGTAGGGCAATGAGAGACCCGATTAGATCATTTTATATTTTGGTTAATATAAGAATTCAGCGAAATTCTATCACATTTGTTCAATTTACGTCGCTCCTATTTCAGATAGCGTATTGGGCTAAGCGGCATCTCAAAGCGCATGAAATGGCGAGCAAAATGCACTATTAAACTTCTAGGGTAGGGCAATCAGAGACCCGATTAGATCATTTTATATTTTGGTTAATATAAGAATCCAGCGAAATTCTATCACATTTGTTCAATTTACGTCGCTCCTATTTCAGATAGCGTATTGGGCTAAGCGGCATCTCAAAGCGCATGAAATGGCGAGTAAAATGCACTCTTAAACTTCTAGGATAAGGCAAACAGAGACCCGATTAGATCATTTTATATTTTGGTTAATATAAGAATTCAGCGAAATTCTATCACATTTGTTCAATTTACGTCGCTCCTATTTCAGATAGCGTATTGGGCTAAGCGGCATCTCAAAGCGCATGAAATGGCGAGTAAAATGCACTATTAAACTTCTAGGGTAGGGCAATCAGAGACCGGATTAGATCATTTTATATTTTGGTTAATATAAGAATTCAGCGAAATTCTATCACATTTGTTCAATTTACGTCGCTCCTATTTCAGATAGCGTATTGGGCTAAGCGGCATCTCAAAGCGCATGAAATGGCGAGTAAAATGCACTATTAAACTTCTAGGGTAGGGCAATCAGAGACCCGATTAGATTATTTTATATTTTGGTTAATAAATGAATTCATCGAAATTCTATCACATTTGTTCAATTTACATCGCTCCTATTTCAGATAGCGTACTGGGCTAAGCGGCAGCTCAAAGCGCATGAAATGGCGAGTAAAATGCACTATTAAACTTCAAGGGTAGGGCAATGAGAGACCCGATTAGATCATTTTATATTTTGGTTAATATAAGAATTCAGCGAAATTCTATCACATTTGTTCAATTTACGTCGCTCCTATTTCAGATAGCGTATTGGGCTAAGCGGCATCTCAAAGCGCATGAAATGGCGAGTAAAATGCACTCTTAAACTTCTAGGGTAAGGCAAACAGAGACCCGATTAGATCATTTTATATTACGGTTAATATAAGAATTCAGCGTAATTCTATCACATTTGTTCAACATACGTCGCTCCTATTTCAGATAGAGTACTGGGCTCGGCGGCATCTTAAAGCGCGTGTAAGGTCGAGTAAAATGCACTACTAAACTTCTATGGTAGGGCAATCAGAGTCCCGTTTAGATCATTTTATGTATTGTTTAATATAATATTTCAGGGAAATTCTATCACATTTGTTCAATTTACGTCGCTCCTATTTCAGATAGCGTATTGGGCTAAGCGGCATCTCAAAGCGTATGAAATGACGAGAGAAATGCACTATTAAACTTCTTGGGTAGGGCGAACAGAGACCCGATTAGGTCATTTCATATTATGGTTAAATTAAGAATTCAGCGAAATTCTATCACATTTGTTCAATTTACATCGCTCCTATTTCAAATAGCGTACTCGGATAGGCGGCATCTTAAAGCGCGTGGAAAGGCGAGTAAAATGCACTATTAAACTTCGAGGGTAATGCAAACAGAGACCCGATTAGATCATTTTATATTACGGTTAATATAAGATTTCAGGGAAATTCTATCACATTTGTTCAGTTTTACGTCGCTCCTATTTCAGATAGCTATTGGGCTAAGCGGCATCTCAAAGCGCATGAAATGACGAGAGAAATGCACCATTAAACTTCTTGGGTAGGGCGAACAGAGACCCGATTACATCATTTTATATTATGGTTAATATAAGAATTCAGCGATATTCTATCGCATTTGTTCAATTTGCGTCGCTCCTATTTCAGATAGCGTATTGGGCTAAGCGGCATCTCAAAGCGCATGAAATGACGAATAAAATGCACTGTTAAGCTTCTACGCTAGGGCGAACAGAGACCCGATTAGATCATTTAACATTATGGTAAATAAAAGAATTCAGCGAAATTCTATCACATTTGTTCAATTTACGTCGCTCCTATTTCAGATAGCGTACTGGGCTAGGCGGCATCTCAAAGCGCATGAAATGACGAGTAAAATGCTCTATTAAACTTCTAGGGTAGGCAAACAGAGACCCGATTAGGTCATTTCATATTGTGGTTAATTTAAGAATTCAGCGAAATTCTATCACATTTGTTCAAGTTACATCGCTCCTATTTCAGATAGCTTATTGGGATAAGCGGCATCTCAAAGCGCATGAAATGGCGAGTAAAATGCACTATTAAACTTCTAGGATAAGGCAAACAGGGACCCGATTAGATCATTTTATATTACGGTTAATATAAGAATTCAGCGTAATTCTGTCACATTTGTTCAAGTTACGTAGCTCCTATTTCAGATAGCGTACTGGGCTAGGCGGCAACTTAAACCGCGTGGAATGGCGAGTAAAATGCACTATTAAACTTCTATGATAGGGCAATCAGAGACCCGATTAGTTCATTTTATATTTTGGTTAATATAAGAATCCAGCGAAATTCTATCACATTTGTTCAATTTACGTCGCTCCTATTTCAGATAGCGTATTGGGCTAAGCGGCATCTCAAAGCGCATGAAATGGCGAGTAAAATGCACTATTAAACTTCTAGGGTAGGGCAATCAGAGACCCGATTAGATCATTTTATATTTTGGTTAATATAAGAATCCAGCGAAATTCTATCACATTTGTTCAATTTACGTCGCTCCTATTTCAGATAGCGTATTGGGCTAAGCGGCATCTCAAAGCGCATGAAATGGCGAGTAAAATGCACTATTAAACTTCTAGGGTATGGCAATCAGAGACCCTATTAGATCATTTTATATTTTGGTTAATATAAGAATTCAGCGAAATTCTATCACATTTGTTCAATTTACGTCGCTCCTATTTCAGATAGCGTATTGGGCTAAGCGGCATCTCAAAGCGCATGAAATGGCGAGTAAAATGCACTATTAAACTTCTAGGGTAGGACAATCAGAGACCCGATTAGATCATTTTATATTTTGGTTAATAAATGAATTCATCGAAATTCTATCACATTTGTTCAATTTACATCGCTCCTATTTCAGATAGCGTACTGGGCTAAGCGGCATCTCAAAGCGCATGAAATGGCGAGTAAAATGCACTATTAAACTTCTAGGGTAGGGCAATCAGAGACCCGATTAGATCATTTTATATTTTGGTTAATATAAGAATTCAGCGAAATTCTATCACATTTGTTCAATTTACGTCGCTCCTATTTCAGATAGCGTATTGGGCTAAGCGGCATCTCAAAGCGCATGAAATGGCGAGTAAAATGCACTATTAAACTTCTAGGGTAGGGCAATCAGAGACCCGATTAGATCATTTTATATTTTGGTTAATATAAGAATTCAGCGAAATTCTATCACATTTGTTCAATTTACGTCGCTCCTATTTCAGATAGCGTATTGGGCTAAGCGGCATCTCAAAGCGCATGAAATGGCGAGTAAAATGCACTATTAAACTTCTAGGGTAGGGCAATCAGAGACCCGATTAGATCATTTTATATTTTGGTTAATATAAGAATTCAGCGAAATTCTATCACATTTGTTCAATTTACGTCGCTCCTATTTCAGATAGCGTATTGGGCTAAGCGGCACCTCAAAGCGCATGAAATGGCGAGTAAAATGCACTATTAAACTTCTAGGGTAGGGCAATCAGAGACCCGATTAGATCATTTTATATTTTGGTTAATAAATGAATTCATCGAAATTCTATCACATTTGTTCAATTTACATCGCTCCTATTTCAGATAGCGTACTGGGCTAAGCGGCAGCTCAAAGCGCATGAAATGGCGAGTAAAATGCACTATTAAACTTCTAGGGTAGGGCAATGAGAGACCCGATTAGATCATTTTATATTTTGCTTAATATAAGAATTCAGCGAAATTCTATCACATTTGTTCAATTTACGTCGCTCCTATTTCAGATAGCGTATTGGGCTAAGCGGCATCTCAAAGCGCATGAAATGGCGAGTAAAATGCACTCTTAAACTTCTAGGATAAGGCAAACAGAGACCCGATTAGATCATTTTATATTACGGTTAACATAAGAATGCAGCGTAATTCTGTGACATTTGTTCAACTTACGTAGCTCCTATTTCAGATAGCGTACTGGGCTAGGCGGCAACTTAAAGCGCGTGGAATGGCGAGTAAAATGCACTATTAAATTTCTATGATAGGGCAATCAGAGACGCGATTAGATCATTTTATATTTTGGTTAATATAAGAATCCAGCGAAATTCTATCACATTTGTTCAATTTACGTCGCTCCTATTTCAGATAGCGTATTGGGCTAAGCGGCATCTCAAAGCGCATGAAATGGCGAGTAAAATGCACTATTAAACTTCTAGGGTAGGGCAATCAGAGACCCGATTAGATCATTTTATATTTTGGTTAATATAAGAATTCAGCGAAATTCTTTCACATTTGTTCAATTTACGTCGCTCCTATTTCAGATAGCGTATTGGGCTAAGCGGCATCTCAAAGCGCATGAAATGGCGAGCAAAATGCACTATTACACTTCTAGGGTAGGGCAATCAGAGACCCGATTAGATCATTTTATATTTTGGTTAATATAAGAATTCAGCGAAATTCTATCACATTTGTTCAATTTACGTCGCTCCTATTTCAGATAGCGTATTGGGCTAAGCGGCATCTCAAAGCGCATGAAATGGCGAGTAAAATGCACTATTAAACTTCTAGGGTGGGGCAATCAGAGAACCGATTAGATCATTTTATATTTTGGTTAATATAAGAATTCAGCGAAATTCTATCACATTTGTTCAATTTACGTCGCTCCTATTTCAGATAGCGTATTGGGCTAAGCGGCATCTCAAAGCGCAAGAAATGGCGAGTAAAATTCACTATTAAACTTCTAGGGTAGGGCAAACAGAGACCCAATTAGATCATTTTATATTATGGTTAATTTAAGAATTCAGCAAAATTCTACCACATTTGTTCAATTTACATCGCTCCCATTTCAGATAGCGTATTGGGCTAAGCGGCATCTCAAAGCGCATGGAATGACGAGTAAAATGCACTAATAAACTTCTACGATAAGGCAAACGGAGATCCGATTAGACCATTTTATATTACGGTTAATATAAGAATTCAGCGTAATTCTATCACATTTGTTCAATTTACGTCGTTCCTATTTCAGATAGCATACTGGGCTAGGCGGCATCTTAAAGCGCGTGGAATGGCGAGTAAAATGCACTATTAAACTTCTATAATAGGGCAATCAGAGACCCGATTAGATCATTTTATATTTTGGTTAATATAAGGATTCAGCGTAATTCTATCACATTTGTTCAATTTACGTCGCTCCTATTTCAGATAGCGTATTGGGCTAAGCGGCATCTCAAAGCGCATGAGATGGCGAGTAAAATGCACTATTAAACTTCTAGGGTAAGGCAAACAGAGACCCGATTAGATCATTTTATATTACGGTTAATATAAGAATTCAGCGTAATTCTGTCACATTTGTTCAACATACGTCGCTCCTATTTCAGATAGTGTACTGGGCTAGGCGGCATCTTAAAGCGCGTGGAAGGGCGAGTAAAATGCACTACTAAACTTCTATGGTAGGGCAATCAGAGTCCCGTTTAGATCATTTTATGTATTGTTTAATATAAGATTTCAGGGAAATTCTATCACATTTGTTCAATTTACGTCGCTCCTATTTCAGATAGCGTATTGGGCTAAGCGGCATCTCAAAGCGTATGAAATGACGAGAGAAATGCACTATTAAACTTCTTGGGTAGGGCGAACAGAGACCCGATTAGGTCATTTCATATTATGGTTAAATTAAGAATTCAGCGAAATTCTATCACATTTGTTCAATTTACATCGCTCCTATTTCAAATAGCGTACTCGGATAGGCGGCATCTTAAAGCGCGTGGAAAGGCGAGTAAAATGCACTATTAAACTTCGAGGGTAATGCAAACAGAGACCCGATTAGATCATTTTATATTACGGTTAATATAAGATTTCAGGGAAATTCTATCACATTTGTTCAGTTTTACGTCGCTCCTATTTCAGATAGCTATTGGGCTAAGCGGCATCTCAAAGCGCATGAAATGACGAGAGAAATGCACTATTAAACTTCTTGGGTAGGGCGAACAGAGACCCGATTACATCATTTTATATTATGGTTAATATAAGAATTCAGCGATATTCTATCGCATTTGTTCAATTTGCGTCGCTCCTATTTCAGATAGCGTATTGGGCTAAGCGGCATCTCAAAGCGCATGAAATGACGAATAAAATGCACTATTAAGCTTCTACGCTAGGGCGAACAGAGACCCGATTAGGTCATTTAACATTATGGTAAATAAAAGAATTCAGCGAAATTCTATCACATTTGTTCAATTTACGTCGCTCCTATTTCAGATAGCGTACTGGGCTAGGCGGCATCTCAAAGCGCATGAAATGACGAGTAAAATGCTCTATTAAACTTCTAGGGTAGGCAAACAGAGACCCGATTAGGTCATTTCATATTATGGTTAATTTAAGAATTCAGCGAAATTCTATCACATTTGTTCAAGTTACATCGCTCCTATTTCAGATAGCTTATTGGGATAAGCGGCATCTCAAAGCGCATGAAATGGCGAGTAAAATGCACTATTAAACTTCTAGGATAAGGCAAACAGAGACCCGATTAGATCATTTTATATTACGGTTAATATAAGAATTCAGCGTAATTCTGTCACATTTGTTCAAGTTACGTAGCTCCTATTTCAGATAGCGTACTGGGCTAGGCGGCAACTTAAACCGCGTGGAATGGCGAGTAAAATGCACTATTAAACTTCTATGATAGGGCAATCAGAGACCCGATTAGTTCATTTTATATTTTGGTTAATATAAGAATCCAGCGAAATTCTATCACATTTGTTCAATTTACGTCGCTCCTATTTTAGATAGCGTATTGGGCTAAGCGGCATCTCAAAGGGCACGAAAGGGCGAGTAAAATGCACTATTAAACTTCTAGGGTGGGGCAATCAGAGACCCGATAAGATCATTTTATATTACGGTTAATATAAGAATTCAGCGAAATTCTATCACATTTGTTCAAGTTACATCGCTCCTATTTCAGATAGCTTATTGGGATAAGCGGCATCTCAAAGCGCAAGAAATGGCTCGTACAATGCACTATTCAACTTCTAGGGTAGGGCAAACAGAGACCGGATTAGATCATTTTATATTTTGGTTAATATAAGAATTCAGCGAAATTCTGTCACATTTGTTCAATTTACGTCGCTCCTATTTCAGATAGCGTATTGGGCTAAGCGGCATCTCAAAGCGCACGAAAGGGCGAGTAAAATGCACTATTAAACTTCTAGGGTGGGGCAATCAGAGACCCGATAAGATCATTTTATATTACGGTTAATATAAGAATTCAGCGAAGTTCTATCACATTTGTTCAACATACGTCGCTCCTATTTCAGATAGTGTACTGGGCTCGGCGGCATCTTAAAGCGCGTGTAAGGTCGAGTAAAATGCACTACTAAACTTCTATGGTAGGGCAATCAGAGTCCCGTTTAGATCATTTTATGTATTGTTTAATATAAGATTTCAGGGAAATTCTATCACATTTGTTCAATTTACGTCGCTCCTATTTCAGATAGCGTATTGGGCTAAGCGGCATCTCAAAGCGTATGAAATGACGAGAGAAATGCACTATTAAACTTCTTGGGTAGGGCGAACAGAGACCCGATTAGGTCATTTCATATTATGGTTAAATTAAGAATTCAGCGAAATTCTATCACATTTGTTCAATTTACATCGCTCCCCTATTTCAGATAGCGTACTCGGATAGGCGGCATCTTAAAGCGCGTGGAAAGGCGAGTAAAATGCACTATTAAACTTCGAGGGTAATGCAAACAGAGACCCGATTAGATCATTTTATATTACGGTTAATATAAGATTTCAGGGAAATTCTATCACATTTGTTCAATTTACGTCGCTCCTATTTCAGATAGCTATTGGGCTAAGCGGCATCTCAAAGCGCATGAAATGACGAGAGAAATGCACTACTAAACTTTTGGGTAGGGCGAACAGAGACCCGATTACATCATTTTATATTATGGTTAATATAAGAATTCAGCGATATTCTATCGCATTTGTTCAATTTGCGTCGCTCCTATTTCAGATAGCGTATTGGGCTAAGCGGCATCTCAAAGCGCATGAAATGACGAATAAAATGCACTATTAAGCTTCTACGCTAGGGCGAACAGAGGCCCGATTAGATCATTTAACATTATGGTAAATAAAAGAATTCAGCGAAATTCTATCACATTTGTTCAATTTACGTCGCTCCTATTTCAGATAGCGTACTGGGCTAGGCGGCATCTCAAAGCGCATGAAATGACGAGTAAAATGCTCTATTAAACTTCTAGGGTAGGCAAACAGAGACCCGATTATGTCATTTCATATTATGGTCAATTTAAGAATTCAGCGAAATTCTATCACATCTGTTCAATTTACGTCGCTCCTATTTCAGATAGCGTATTGGGCTAAGCGGCATCTCAAAGCGCACGAAAGGGCGAGTAAAATGCACTATTGAACTTCTAGGGTGGGGCAATCAGAGACCCGATAAGATCATTTTATATTACGGTTAATATAAGAATTCAGCGAAGTTCTATCACATTTGTTCAATTTACATCGCTCCTATTTCAGATAGCGTATTGGGCTAAGCGGCATCTCAAAGCGCACGAAAGGGCGAGTAAAATGCACTATTAAACTTCTAGGGTAGGGCAATCAGAGACCCGATAAGATCATTTTATATTTTGGTTAATATAAGAATTCAGCGAAATTCTATCACATTTGTTCAATTTACGTCGCTCCTATTTCAGATAGCGTACTGGGCTAGGCGGTATCTCAAAGCACATGAAATGGCGAGAGAAATGCACTATTAAACTTCTTGGGTAGGGCGAACAGAGACCCGATTACATCATTTTATATTATGGTTAATATAAGAATTCTGCGAAATTCTATCACATTTGTTCAATTTACGTCGCTCCTATTTCAGATAGCGTATTGGGCTAAGAGGCATCTCAAAGCGCATGAAATGGCGAGTAAAATGCACTATTAAACTTCTAGGGTAGGGCAATCAGAGACCCGATTAGATCATTTTATATTTTGGTTAATATAAGAATTCAGCGAAGTTCTATCACATTTGTTTAATTTACGTCGCTCCTATTTCAGATAGCGTATTGGGCTAAGCGGCATCTCAAAGCGCAAGAAATGGCGAGTAAAATGCACTATTAAGCTTCTAGGGTTGGGCACATATAGACCCGATTAGATCAATTTATATTATGGTTAATTTAAGAATTCAGCGAAATCCTATCACATTTGTTCATTTTACGTCGCTCCTATTTCAGACAGCGTATTGGGCTAAGCGGCATCTCAAAGCGCAAGAAATGGCGAGTAAAATGCACTATTAAACTTCTAGGGTAGGGCAAACAGAGACCCCGTTAGATCATTTTATATTATGGTTAATTTAAGAATTCAGCGAAATTCTATCACATTTGTTCAATTTACGTTGCTCCTATTTCAGATAGCGTATTGGGCTAAGCGGCATCTCAAAGCGCAAGAAATGGCGAGTAAAATGCACTATTAAACTTCTAGGGTGGGGCAAACAGAGACCCGATTAGATCATTTTATATTACGGTTAACATAAGAATTCAGCGTAATTCTGTGACATTTGTTCAACTTACGTAGCTCCTATTTCAGATAGCGTACTGGGCTAGGCGGCAACTTAAAGCGCGTGGAATGGCGAGTAAAATGCACTATTAAACTTCTATGATAGGGCAATCAGAGACCCGATTAGATCATTTTATATTTTGGTTAATATAAGAATCCAGCGAAATTCTATCACATTTGTTCAATTTACGTCGCTCCTATTTCAGATAGCGTATTCGGCTAAGCGGCATCTCACAGCGCACGAAAGGGCGAGTAAAATGCACTATTAAACTTCTAGGGTAGGGCAATCAGAGACCCGATAAGATCTTTTCATATTTTGGTTAATATAAGAATTCAGCGAAATTCTATCACATTTGTTCAATTTACGTCGCTCCTATTTCAGATAGCGTATTGGGCTAAGCGGCATCTCAAAGCGCATGGGATGGCGACTAAAATGCACTATTAAACTTCTAGGGTAAGGCAAACAGAGACCCGATTAGATCATTTTATATTACGGTTAATATAAGAATTCAGCGTAATTCTATCACATTTGTTCAACATACGTCGCTCCTATTTCAGATAGTGTACTGGGCTCGGCGGCATCTTAAAGCGCGTGGAAGGGCGAGTAAAATGCACTACTAAACTTCTATGGTAGGGCAATCAGAGTCCCGTTTAGATCATTTTATGTATTGTTTAATATAAGATTTCAGGGAAATTCTATCACATTTGTTCAATTTACGTCGCTCCTATTTCAGATAGCGTATTGGGCTAAGCGGCATCTCAAAACATATGAAATGACGAGTGAAATGCACTATTAAACTTCTTGGGTAGGGCGAACAGAGACCCGATTAGGTCATTTCATATTATGGTTAAATTAAGAATTCAGCGAAATTCTATCACATTTGTTCAATTTACATCGCTCCTATTTCAAATAGCGTATTGGGCTAAGCGGCATCTCCATGCGCATGAAATGGCGAGTAAAATGCACTATTAAACTTCTAGGATAAGGCAAATGGAGACCCGATTAGACCATTTTATATTACGGTTAATATACGAATTCAGCGTTATTCTATCACATTTGTTCAACTACGTCGCTCCTATTTCAGATAGCGTACTCGGATAGGCGGCATCTTAAAGCGCGTGGAAAGGCGAGTAAAATGCACTATTAAACTTCGAGGGTAATGCAAACAGAGACCCGATTAGATCATTTTATATTACGGTTAATATAAGATTTCAGGGAAATTCTATCACATTTGTTCAATTTACGTCGCTCCTATTTCAGATAGCTATTGGGCTAAGCGGCATCTCAAAGCGCATGAAATGACGAGAGAAATGCACTATTAAACTTTTGGGTAGGGCGAACAGAGACCCGATTACATCATTTTATATTATGGTTAATATAAGAATTCAGCGATATTCTATCGCATTTGTTCAATTTGCGTCGCTCCTATTTCAGACAGCGTATTGGGCTAAGCGGCATCTCAAGGCGCATGAAATGGCGAGTAAAATGCACTATTAAACTTCTAGGATAAGGCAAACAGAGACCCGATTAGATCATTTAACATTATGGTAAATAAAAGAATTCAGCGAAATTCTATCACATTTGTTCAATTTACGTCGCTCCTATTTCAGATAGCTTATTGGGATAAGCGGCATCTCAAAGCGCAAGAAATGGCTCGTACAATGCACTATTCAACTTCTAGGGTAGGGCAAACAGAGACCGGATTAGATCATTTTATATTTTGGTTAATATAAGAATTCAGCGAAATTCTATCACATTTGTTCAATTTACATCGCTCCTATTTCAGATAGCGACTTGTGCTGAGCGGCATCTCAAAGCGCGAGAAATGACGAGTAAAATGCACTATTAAACTTCTAGGGTAGGGCAAACAGAGACCACATTAGATCATTTTATATTATGGTTAATTTAAGAATTCAGCGAAATTCTCTCACATTTGTTCAATTTACGTCGCTGATATTTCAGATAGCGTATTGGGCTATGCGGCATCTCAAAGCGCAAGAAATGGCGAGTAAAATGCACTATTAAACTTCTAGGGTAGGGCAAACAGAGACCCGATTAGGTCATTTCATATTATGGTTAATTTAAGAATTCAGAAAAATTGTATCACATTTGTTCAATTTACGTCGCTCCTATTTCAGATAGCGTACCCGGATAGGCGGCATCTTATAGCGCGAGGAATGGCGAGTAAAATGCACTATTAAACTTCTATGATAGGGCAATCAGAGACCCGATTAGATCATTTTATATTTTGGTTAATATAAGAATTCAGCGAAATTCTATCACATTTGTTTAATTTACGTCGCTCCTATTTCAGATAGCGTATTGGGCTAAACGGCATCTCAAAGCGCATGAAATGGCGAGTAAAATGCACTGTTAAGCTTCTAGGGTAGGGCAATCAGAGACCCGATTAGATCATTTTATATTTTGGTTAATATAAGAATTCAGCGAAATTCTATCACATTTGATCAATTTACATCGCTCCTATTTCAGATAGCGTATTGTGCTAAGCGGCATCTCAAAGCGCATGAAATGGCGTGTAAAATGCACTATTAAACTTCTAGGATAAGGCAAACAGAGACCCGATTAGATCATTTTATATTACGGTTAACATAAGTATTCAGCGTAATTCTGTGACATTTGTTCAACTTACGTAGCTCCTATTTCAGATAGCGTACTGGGCTAGGCGGTAACTTAAAGCGCGTGGAATGGCGTGTAAAATGCACTATTAAACTTCTATGATAGGGCAATCAGAGACCCGATTAGATCATTTTCTATTTTGGTTAATATAAGAATCCAGCGAAATTCTATCACATTTGTTCAATTTACGTCGCTCCTATTTCAGATAGCGTATTGGGCTAAGCGGCATCTCAAAGCGCACGAAAGGGCGAGTAAAATGCACTATTAAACTTCTAGGGTAGGGCAATCAGAGACCCGATAAGATCATTTTATATTTTGGTTAATATAAGAATTCAGCGAAATTCTATCACATTTGTTCAATTTACGTCGCCCCTATTTCAGATAGCGTATTGGGCTAAGCGGCATCTCAAAGCGCATGGAATGGCGAGTGAAATGCACTATTATACTTATAGGGTAGGGCGAACAGAGACCCGAATAGATCATTTTATATTACGGTTAATATAAGAATTCAGCGTAATTCTATCACATTTGTTCAACTAACGTCGCTCCTATTTCAGATAGCGTACTGCGCTAGGCGGCATCTTAAAGCGCGTGGAAGGGCGAGTAAAATGCACTACAAAACTTCTATGATAGGGCAATCAGAGTTCCGAATAGATCATTTTATATTTTGTTTACTATAACATTTCAGGGAAATTCTATCACATTTGTTCAATTTACGTCGCTCCTATTTCAGATAGCTATTGGGCTAAGCGGCATCTCAAAGCGCATGAAATGACGAGAGAAATGTACTATTAAACTTCTAGGGTAGGGCGAACAGAGACCCGATTACATCATTTTATATTATGGTTAATTTAAGAATTCAGCAAAATTCTATCACATTTGTTCAATTTACATCGCTGCTATTTCAGATAGCGTATTGGGCTAAGCGGCATCTCAAAGCGCATGGAATGACGAGTAAAATGCACTAATAAACTTCTAGGATAAGGCAAACGGAGATCCGATTAGACCATTTTATATTACGGATAATATAAGAATTCAGCGTAATTCTATCACATTTGTTCAACTTACGTCGCTCCTATTTCAGATAGCGTACTGGGCTAGGCGGCATCTCAAAGCGCGTGGAATGGCGAGTAAAATGCACTCTTAAACATCTATGATAGGGCAATCAGAGACCCGATTAGATCATTTTATATTTTGGTTAATATAAGAATTCAGCGAAATTCTATCACATTTGTTCAATTTACGTCTCTCCTATTTCGGATAGCGTATTGGGCTAAGCTGCATCTCAAAGCGCATGAAATGGCGAGTAAAATGCACTATTAAACTACTAGGGTAAGGCAAACAGAGACCCGATTAGATCATTTTATATTATGGTTAATTTAAGAATTCAGCAAAATTCTATCACATTTGTTCAATGTACGTCGTTCCTATTTCAGATAGCGTATTGGGCTAAGCGGCATCTCAAAGCGCATGGAATGGCGAGTGAAATGCACTATTATACTTATAGGGTAGGGCGAACAGAGACCCGAATAGATCATTTTATATTACGGTTAATATAAGAATTCAGCGTAATTCTATCACATTTGTTCTACTAACGTCGCTCCTATTTCAGATAGCGTACTGGGCTAGGCGGCCTCTTAAAGCCCGTGGAAGGGCGAGTAAAATGCACTTCTAAACTTCTATGATAGGGCAATGAGAGTCCCGTTTAGGTCATTTTATATTTTCTTTAATATAAGATTTCAGGGAAATTCTATCACATTTGTTCAATTTACGTCGCTCCTATTTCAGATAGCTATTGGGCTAAGCGGCATCTCAAAGCGCATGAAATGACGAGAGAAATGTACTATTAAACTTCTAGGGTAGGGCGAACAGAGACCCGATTACATCATTTTATATTATGGTTAATTTAAGAATTCAGCAAAATTCTATCACATTTGTTCAATTTACATCGCTGCTATTTCAGATAGCGTATTGGGCTAAGCGGCATCTCAAAGCGCATGGAATGACGAGTAAAATGCACTGATAAACTTCTAGGATAAGGCAAACGGAGATCCGATTAGACCATTTTATGTTACGGATAATATAAGAATTCAGCGTAATTCTATCACATTTGTTCAACTTACGTCGCTCCTATTTCAGATAGCGTACTGGGCTAGGCGGCATCTCAAAGCGCGTGGAATGGCGAGTAAAATGCACTCTTAAACATCTATGATAGGGCAATCAGAGACCCGATTAGATCATTTTATATTTTGGTTAATATAAGAATTCAGCGAAATTCTATCACATTTGTTCAATTTACGTCTCTCCTATTTCGGATAGCGTATTGGGCTAAGCTGCATCTCAAAGCGCATGAAATGGCGAGTAAAATGCACTATTAAACTACTAGGGTAAGGCAAACAGAGACCCGATTAGATCATTTTATATTACGGTTAATATAAGAATTCAGCGAAATTCTATCACATTTGTTCAATTGACGTCGCTCCTATTTCAGATAGCGTATTGGGCTATGCGGCATCTCAAAGCGCATGAAATGACGAGAGAAATGCACTATTAAACTTCTCGGGTAGGGCGAACAGAGACCCGATTACATCATTTTATGTTATGGTTAATTTAAGAATTCAGCAAAATTCTATCACATTTGTTCAATTTACGTCGCTCCTATTTCAGATAGCGTACTGGGCTACGCGGTATCTTAAAGCGCGTGGAATGGCGAGTAAAATGCACTATTAAACTTCTAGCATAAGGCAAACGGAGACCCGATTAGACCATTTTATATTACGGTTAATATAAGAATTCAGCGAAATTCTATCACATTTGTTCAATTTACGTCGCTCCTATTTCAGATAGCGTATTGGGCTATGCGGCATCTCAAAGCGCATGAAATGACGAGAGAAATGCACTATTAAACTTCTTGGGTAGGGCGAACAGAGACCCGATTACATCATTTTATATTATGGTTAATTTAAGAATTCAGCAAAATTCTATCACATTTGTTCAATTTACGTCGCTCCTGTTTCAGATAGCGTACTGGGCTACGCGGTATCTTAAAGCGCGTGGAATGGCGAGTAAAATGCACTATTAAACTTCTAGCAAAAGGCAAACGGAGACCCGATTAGACCATTTTATATTACGGTTAATATAAGAATTCAGCGTTATTCTATCACATTTGTTCAACTTACGTCGCTCCTATTTCAGAAAGCGTACTCGGATAGGCGGCATCTTAAAGCGCGTGGACTGGCGAGTAAAATGCACTATTAAACTTCTCGGGTAATGCAAACAGAGACCCGATTAGATCATTTTATATTACGGTTAATATAAGATTTCAGGGAAATTCTATCACATTTGTTCAATTTACGTCGCTCCTATTTCAGATAGCTATTGGGCTAAGCGGCATCTCAAAGCGCATGAAATGACGAGAGAAATGCACTATTAAACTTCTTGGGTAGGGCGAACAGAGACCCGATTACATCATTTTATATTATGGTTAATTTAAGAATTCAGCAAAATTCTATCACATTTGTTCAATTTACATCGCTGCTATTTCAGATAGCGTATTGGGCTAAGCGGCATCTCAAAGCGCATGGAATGACGAGTAAAATGCACTAATAAACTTCTAGGATAAGGCAAACGGAGATCCGATTAGACCATTTTATATTACGGATAATATAAGAATTCAGCGTAATTCTATCACATTTGTTCAACTTACGTCGCTCCTATTTCAGATAGCGTACTGGGCTAGGCGGCATCTCAAAGCGCGTGGAATGGCGAGTAAAATGCACTCTTAAACATCTATGATAGGGCAATCAGAGACCCGATTAGATCATTTTATATTTTGGTTAATATAAGAATTCAGCGAAATTCTATCACATTTGTTCAATTTACGTCTCTCCTATTTCGGATAGCGTATTGGGCTAAGCGGCATCTCAAAGCGCATGAAATGGCGTGTAAAATGCACTATTAAACTTCTAGGATAAGGCAAACAGAGACCCGATTAGATCATTTTATATTACGGTTAACATAAGTATTCAGCGTAATTCTGTGACATTTGTTCAACTTACGTAGCTCCTATTTCAGATAGCGTACTGGGCTAGGCGGTAACTTAAAGCGCGTGGAATGGCGTGTAAAATGCACTATTAAACTTCTATGATAGGGCAATCAGAGACCCGATTAGATCATTTTCTATTTTGGTTAATATAAGAATCCAGCGAAATTCTATCACATTTGTTCAATTTACGTCGCTCCTATTTCAGATAGCGTATTGGGCTAAGCGGCATCTCAAAGCGCACGAAAGGGCGAGTAAAATGCACTATTAAACTTCTAGGGTAGGGCAATCAGAGACCCGATAAGATCATTTTATATTTTGGTTAATATAAGAATTCAGCGAAATTCTATCACATTTGTTCAATTTACGTCGCCCCTATTTCAGATAGCGTATTGGGCTAAGCGGCATCTCAAAGCGCATGGAATGGCGAGTGAAATGCACTATTATACTTATAGGGTAGGGCGAACAGAGACCCGAATAGATCATTTTATATTACGGTTAATATAAGAATTCAGCGTAATTCTATCACATTTGTTCAACTAACGTCGCTCCTATTTCAGATAGCGTACTGCGCTAGGCGGCATCTTAAAGCGCGTGGAAGGGCGAGTAAAATGCACTACAAAACTTCTATGATAGGGCAATCAGAGTTCCGAATAGATCATTTTATATTTTGTTTACTATAACATTTCAGGGAAATTCTATCACATTTGTTCAATTTACGTCTATTTCAGATAGCGTATTGGGCTAAGCGGCATCTCAAAGCGCAGGAAATGGCGAGTAAAATGCACTATTAAGCTTCTAGGGTTGGGCACATAGAGACCCGATTAGATCATTTTATATTATGGTTAATTTAAGAATTCAGCGAAATCCTATCACATTTGTTCATTTTACGTCGCTCCTATTTCAGATAGCGTGTTTGGCTAAGCGGCATCTCAAAGCGCATGAAATGGCGAGTAAAATGCACTATTAAACTTCTAGGGCACGGCGAACAGAGACCCGATTAGATCATTTTACATTAAGGTTAATATAAGTATTCAGGGAACTTCTATCACATTTGTTCAATTTACGTCGCTCCTATTTCAGACAGCTTATTGGGCTAAGCGGCATCTCAAAGCGCATGAAATGACGAGTAAAATGCACTATTAAACTTCTAGGGTAGGGCAATCAGAGACCCGATTAGATCATTTTATATTATGGTTAATTTAAGAATTCAGCAAAATTCTATCACATTTGTTCAATGTACGTCGTTCCTATTTCAGATAGCGTATTGGGCTAAGCGGCATCTCAAAGCGCATGGAATGGCGAGTGAAATGCACTATTATACTTATAGGGTAGGGCGAACAGAGACCCGAATAGATCATTTTATATTACGGTTAATATAAGAATTCAGCGTAATTCTATCACATTCGTTCTACTAACGTCGCTCCTATTTCAGATAGCGTACTGGGCTAGGCGGCCTCTTAAAGCCCGTGGAAGGGCGAGTAAAATGCACTTCTAAACTTCTATGATAGGGCAATGAGAGTCCCGTTTAGGTCATTTTATATTTTCTTTAATATAAGATTTCAGGGAAATTCTATCACATTTGTTCAATTTACGTCGCTCCTATTTCAGATAGCTATTGGGCTAAGCGGCATCTCAAAGCGCATGAAATGACGAGAGAAATGTACTATTAAACTTCTAGGGTAGGGCGAACAGAGACCCGATTACATCATTTTATATTATGGTTAATTTAAGAATTCAGCAAAATTCTATCACATTTGTTCAATTTACATTGCTGCTATTTCAGATAGCGTATTGGGCTAAGCGGCATCTCAAAGCGCATGGAATGACGAGTAAAATGCACTAATAAACTTCTAGGATAAGGCAAACGGAGATCCGATTAGACCATTTTATATTACGGATAATATAAGAATTCAGCGTAATTCTATCACATTTGTTCAACTTACGTCGCTCCTATTTCAGATAGCGTACTGGGCTAGGCGGCATCTCAAAGCGCGTGGAATGGCGAGTAAAATGCACTCTTAAACATCTATGATAGGGCAATCAGAGACCCGATTAGATCATTTTATATTTTGGTTAATATAAGAATTCAGCGAAATTCTATCACATTTGTTCAATTTACGTCTCTCCTATTTCGGATAGCGTATTGGGCTAAGCTGCATCTCAAAGCGCATGAAATGGCGAGTAAAATGCACTATTAAACTACTAGGGTAAGGCAAACAGAGACCCGATTAGATCATTTTATATTATGGTTAATTTAAGAATTCAGCAAAATTCTATCACATTTGTTCAATGTACGTCGTTCCTATTTCAGATAGCGTATTGGGCTAAGCGGCATCTCAAAGCGCATGGAATGGCGAGTGAAATGCACTATTATACTTATAGGGTAGGGCGAACAGAGACCCGAATAGATCATTTTATATTACGGTTAATATAAGAATTCAGCGTAATTCTATCACATTTGTTCTACTAACGTCGCTCCTATTTCAGATAGCGTACTGGGCTAGGCGGCCTCTTAAAGCCCGTGGAAGGGCGAGTAAAATGCACTTCTAAACTTCTATGATAGGGCAATGAGAGTCCCGTTTAGGTCATTTTATATTTTCTTTAATATAAGATTTCAGGGAAATTCTATCACATTTGTTCAATTTACGTCGCTCCTATTTCAGATAGCTATTGGGCTAAGCGGCATCTCAAAGCGCATGAAATGACGAGAGAAATGTACTATTAAACTTCTAGGGTAGGGCGAACAGAGACCCGATTACATCATTTTATATTATGGTTAATTTAAGAATTCAGCAAAATTCTATCACATTTGTTCAATTTACATCGCTGCTATTTCAGATAGCGTATTGGGCTAAGCGGCATCTCAAAGCGCATGGAATGACGAGTAAAATGCACTAATAAACTTCTAGGATAAGGCAAACGGAGATCCGATTAGACCATTTTATATTACGGATAATATAAGAATTCAGCGTAATTCTATCACATTTGTTCAACTTACGTCGCTCCTATTTCAGATAGCGTACTGGGCTAGGCGGCATCTCAAAGCGCGTGGAATGGCGAGTAAAATGCACTCTTAAACATCTATGATAGGGCAATCAGTGACCCGATTAGATCATTTTATATTTTGGTTAATATAAGAATTCAGCGAAATTCTATCACATTTGTTCAATTTACGTCTCTCCTATTTCGGATAGCGTATTGGGCTAAGCTGCATCTCAAAGCGCATGAAATGGCGAGTAAAATGCACTATTAAACTACTAGGGTAAGGCAAACAGAGACCCGATTAGATCATTTTATATTACGGTTAATATAAGAATTCAGCGAAATTCTATCACATTTGTTCAATTGACGTCGCTCCTATTTCAGATAGCGTATTGGGCTATGCGGCATCTCAAAGCGCATGAAATGACGAGAGAAATGCACTATTAAACTTCTCGGGTAGGGCGAACAGAGACCCGATTACATCATTTTATGTTATGGTTAATTTAAGAATTCAGCAAAATTCTATCACATTTGTTCAATTTACGTCGCTCCTATTTCATATAGCGTACTGGGCTACGCGGTATCTTAAAGCGCGTGGAATGGCGAGTAAAATGCACTATTAAACTTCTAGCATAAGGCAAACGGAGACCCGATTAGACCATTTTATATTACGGTTAATATAAGAATTCAGCGAAATTCTATCACATTTGTTCAATTTACGTCGCTCCTATTTCAGATAGCGTATTGGGCTATGCGGCATCTCAAAGCGCATGAAATGACGAGAGAAATGCACTATTAAACTTCTTGGGTAGGGCGAACAGAGACCCGATTACATCATTTTATATTATGGTTAATTTAAGAATTCAGCAAAATTCTATCACATTTGTTCAATTTACGTCGCTCCTGTTTCAGATAGCGTACTGGGCTACGCGGTATCTTAAAGCGCGTGGAATGGCGAGTAAAATGCACTATTAAACTTCTAGCAAAAGGCAAACGGAGACCCGATTAGACCATTTTATATTACGGTTAATATAAGAATTCAGCGTTATTCTATCACATTTGTTCAACTTACGTCGCTCCTATTTCAGAAAGCGTACTCGGATAGGCGGCATCTTAAAGCGCGTGGACTGGCGAGTAAAATGCACTATTAAACTTCTCGGGTAATGCAAACAGAGACCCGATTAGATCATTTTATATTACGGTTAATATAAGATTTCAGGGAAATTCTATCACATTTGTTCAATTTACGTCGCTCCTATTTCAGATAGCTATTGGGCTAAGCGGCATCTCAAAGCGCATGAAATGACGAGAGAAATGCACTATTAAACTTCTTGGGTAGGGCGAACAGAGACCCGATTACATCATTTTATATTATGGTTAATATAAGAATTCAGCGAAATTCTATCACATTTGTTCAATTTGCGTCGCTCCAATTTCAGATAGCGTATTGGGCTAAGCGGCATCTCAAAGCGCATGAAATGACGAATAAAATGCACTATTAAGCTTGTACGCTAGGGCGAACAGAGACCCGATTAGATCATTTAACATTATGGTAAATAAAAGAATTCAGCGAAATTCTATCACATTTGTTCAATTTACGTCGCTCCTATTTCAGATAGCGTACTGGGCTAGGCGGCAACTTAAACCGCGTGGAATGGCGAGTAAAATGCACTATTAAACTTCTATGATAGGGCAATCAGAGACCCGATTAGTTCATTTTATATTTTGGTTAATATAAGAATCCAGCGAAATTCTATCACATTTGTTCAGTTTACGTCGCTCCTATTTCAGTTAGCGTATTGGGCTAAGCGGCATCTCAAAGCGCACGAAAGGGCGAGTAAAATGCACTATTAAACTTCTAGGGTGGGGCAAGCAGACACCCGATCAGTTCATTTTATATTACGGTTAATATAAGAATTCAGCGAAGTTCTATCACATTTGTTCAATTTACGTCGCTCCTATTTCAGATAGCTTATTGGGCTAAGCGGCAACTCAGAGCGCATGAAATGACGAATGAAATGCACTGTTAAACTTCTAGGGTAGGGCGAACGAAGACCCGATTAGATCATTTTACATTAAGGTTAAAATAAGAATTCAGCGAAATTCTATCACTTTTGTTCAATTTACGTCGCTCCTATTTCAGATAGCGTATTGGGCTAAGCTGCATCTCAAAGCGCAATAAATGGCTCGTAAAATGCACTATTAAACTTCTAGGGTAGGGCAAACAGAGACCGGAATAGATCATTTTATATTTTGGTTAATATAAGAATTCTGCGAAATTCTATCACATTTGTTCAATTTACGTCGCTCCTATTTGAGATAGCGTATTGGGCTAAGAGGCATCTCAAAGCGCATGAAATGGCGAGTAAAATGCACTATTAAACTTCTAGGATAAGGCAAACAGAGACCCGATTAGATCATTTTATATTACGGTTAATATAAGAAATCAGCGTAATTCTGTCACATTCGTTCAACTTACGTAGCTCCTATTTCAGATAGCGTACTGGGCTAGGCGGCATCTTAAAGCGCGTGGAATGGCGAGTAAAATGCACTATTAAACTTCTATGATAGGGCAATCAGAGACCCGATTAGATCATTTTATATTTTGGTTAATATAAGAATTCAGCGAAATTCTGTCACATTTGTTCAATTTACGTCGCTCCAATTTCAGATAGCTTATTGGGCTAAGCGGCATCGCAAAGCGCATGAATTGACGAGTGAAATGCACTATTAAACTTCTTGGGTAGGGCGAACAAAGACCCGATTAGATCATTTTACATTAAGGTTAATATAAGAATTCAGCGAAATTCTATCACATTTGTTCAATTTACATCGCTCCTATTTCAGATAGCGACTTGTGCTAAGCGGCATCTCAAAGCGCAGGAAATGGCGAGTAAAATGCACTATTACACTTCTAGGGTAGGGCAAACAGAGACCCCATTAGATCATTTTATATTTTGGTTAATATAAGAATTCAGCGAAATTCTATCACATTTTTTCAATTTACGTCGCTCCTATTTCAGATAGCTATTGGGCTAAGCGGCATCTCAAAGCGCATGAAATGACGAGTGAAATGCACTATTAAACTTCTTGCGTAGGGCGAACAGCGACCCGATTACATCATTTTATATTTTGGTTAACATAAGAATTCAGCGAAATTCTATCACATTTGTTCAATTTACGTCGCTCCTATTTCAGATAGCGTACTCGGATAGGCGGCATCTTAAAGCGCGTGGAATGGTGAGTAAAATGCACTATCAAACTTCTAGGGTAGGGCAATCAGAGACCCGATTAGATCATTTTATATTATGGTTAATATAAGAATACAGCGAAATTCTATCACATTTGTTTAATTTACGTCGCTAATATTTCAGATAGCGTATTGGGCTAAGCGGCATCTCAAAGCGCATGAAATGGCGAGTAAAATGCACTATTAAACTTCTAGGGTAGGGCAAACAGAGACCCGATTACATCATTTTATATTAAGGTTAATATAAGTATTCAGGGAACTTCTATCACATTTGTTCAATTTACGTCGCTCCTATTTCAGATAGCTATTGCGCTAAGCGGCATCTCAAAGCGCATGAAATGACGAGAGAAATGCACTATTAAACTTCTTGGGTAGGGCGAACAGAGACCCGATTACATCATTTTATATTATGGTTAATTTAAGAATTCAGCAAAATTCTATCACATTTGTTCAATTTACATCGCTCCTATTTCAGATAGCGTATTGGGCTAAGCGGCATCTCAAAGCGCATGGAATGACGAGTAAAATGCGCTAATAAACTTCTAGGATAAGGCAAACGGAGATCCGATTAGACCATTTTATATTACGGTTAATATAAGAATTCAGCGTTATTCTATCACATTTGTTCAACTTACGTCGCTCCTATTTCAGATAGCGTACTCGGATAGGCGGCATCTTAAAGCGCGTGGAAAGGCGAGTAAAATGCACTATTAAACTTCTATGATAGGGCAATCAGAGACCCGATTAGTTCATTTTATATTTTGGTTAATATAAGAATCCAGCGAAATTCTATCACATTTGTTCAGTTTACGTCGCTCCTATTTCAGTTAGCGTATTGGGCTAAGCGGCATCTCAAAGCGCACGAAAGGGCGAGTAAAATGCACTATTAAACTTCTAGGGTGGGGCAAGCAGAGACCCGATCAGTTCATTTTATATTACGGTTAATATAAGAATTCAGCGAAGTTCTATCACATTTGTTCAATTTACGTCGCTCCTATTTCAGATAGCTTATTGGGCTAAGCGGCAACTCAGAGCGCATGAAATGACGAATGAAATGCACTGTTAAACTTCTAGGGTAGGGCGAACGAAGACCCGATTAGATCATTTTACATTAAGGTTAAAATAAGAATTCAGCGAAATTCTATCACTTTTGTTCAATTTACGTCGCTCCTATTTCAGATAGCGTATTGGGCTAAGCTGCATCTCAAAGCGCAATAAATGGCTCGTAAAATGCACTATTAAACTTCTAGGGTAGGGCAAACAGAGACCGGAATAGATCATTTTATATTTTGGTTAATATAAGAATTCTGCGAAATTCTATCACATTTGTTCAATTTACGTCGCTCCTATTTGAGATAGCTTATTGGGCTAAGAGGCATCTCAAAGCGCATGAAATGGCGAGTAAAATGCACTATTAAACTTCTAGGATAAGGCAAACAGAGACCCGATTAGATCATTTTATATTACGGTTAATATAAGAAATCAGCGTAATTCTGTCACATTCGTTCAACTTACGTAGCTCCTATTTCAGATAGCGTACTGGGCTAGGCGGCATCTTAAAGCGCGTGGAATGGCGAATAAAATGCACTATTAAACTTCTATGATAGGGCAATCAGAGACCCGATTAGATCATTTTATATTTTGGTTAATATAAGAATTCAGCGAAATTCTGTCACATTTGTTCAATTTACGTCGCTCCAATTTCAGATAGCTTATTGGGCTAAGCGGCATCGCAAAGCGCATGAATTGACGAGTGAAATGCACTATTAAACTTTTTGGGTAGGGCGAACAAAGACCCGATTAGATCATTTTACATTAAGGTTAATATAAGAATTCAGCGAAATTCTATCACATTTGTTCAATTTACATCGCTCCTATTTCAGATAGCGACTTGTGCTAAGCGGCATCTCAAAGCGCAGGAAATGGCGAGTAAAATGCACTATTACACTTCTAGGGTAGGGCAAACAGAGACCCCATTAGATCATTTTATATTTTGGTTAATATAAGAATTCAGCGAAATTCTATCACATTTTTTCAATTTACGTCGCTCCTATTTCAGATAGCTATTGGGCTAAGCGGCATCTCAAAGCGCATGAAATGACGAGTGAAATGCACTATTAAACTTCTTGCGTAGGGCGAACAGAGACCCGATTACATCATTTTATATTTTGGTTAACATAAGAATTCAGCGAAATTCTATCACATTTGTTCAATTTACGTCGCTCCTATTTCAGATAGCGTACTCGGATAGGCGGCATCTTAAAGCGCGTGGAATGGTGAGTAAAATTCACTATTAAACTTCTAGGGTAGGGCAATCAGAGACCCGATTAGATCATTTTATATTATGGTTAATATAAGAATACAGCGAAATTCTATCACATTTGTTTAATTTACGTCGCTAATATTTCAGATAGCGTATTGGGCTAAGCGGCATCTCAAAGCGCATGAAATGGCGAGTAAAATGCACTATTAAACTTCTAGGGTAGGGCAAACAGAGACCCGATTACATCATTTTATATTAAGGTTAATATAAGTATTCAGGGAACTTCTATCACATTTGTTCAATTTACGTCGCTCCTATTTCAGATAGCTATTGCGCTAAGCGGCATCTCAAAGCGCATGAAATGACGAGAGAAATGCACTATTAAACTTCTTGGGTAGGGCGAACAGAGACCCGATTACATCATTTTATATTATGGTTAATTTAAGAATTCAGCAAAATTCTATCACATTTGTTCAATTTACATCGCTCCTATTTCAGATAGCGTATTGGGCTAAGCGGCATCTCAAAGCGCATGGAATGACGAGTAAAATGCGCTAATAAACTTCTAGGATAAGGCAAACGGAGATCCGATTAGACCATTTTATATTACGGTTAATATAAGAATTCAGCGTTATTCTATCACATTTGTTCAACTTACGTCGCTCCTATTTCAGATAGCGTACTCGGATAGGCGGCATCTTAAAGCGCGTGGAAAGGCGAGTAAAATGCACTATTAAACTTCGAGGGTAATGCAAACAGAGACCCGATTAGATCATTTTATATTACGGTTAATATAAGATTTCAGGAAATTCTATCACATTTGTTCAATTTACGTCGCTCCTATTTCAGATAGCTATTGGGCTAAGCGGCATCTCAAAGCGCATGACATGACGAGAGAAATGCACTATTAAACTTCTTGGGTAGGGCGAACAGAGACCCGATTACATCATTTTATATTAAGGTTAATATAAGTATTCAGGGAACTTCTATCACATTTGTTCAATTTACGTCGCTCCTATTTCAGATAGCGTATTGGGCTAAGCGGCATCTCAAAGCGCACGAAAGGGCGAGTAAAATGCACTATTAAACTTCTAGGGTAGGGCAAACAGAGACCCCATTAGATCATTTTATATTTTGGTTAATATAAGAATTCAGCGAAATTCTATCACATTGTTTCAATTTACGTCGCTCCTATTTCAGATAGTGTACTGGGCTAGGCGGCATCTTAAAGCGCGTGGAAGGGCGAGTAAAATTCACTACTAAACTTCTACGATAGGGCAATCAGAGTCCCGTTTAGATCATTTTATATTTTCTTTAATATAAGATTTCAGGGAAATTCTATCACATTTGTTCAATTTACGTCGCTCCTATTTCAGATAGCTATTGGGCTAAGCGGCATCTCAAAGCGCATGAAATGACGAGAGAAATGTACTATTAAACTTCTAGGGTAGGGCGAACAGAGACCCGATTACATCATTTTATATTATGGTTAATTTAAGAATTCAGCAAAATTCTATCACATTTGTTCAATTTACATCGCTGCTATTTCAGATAGCGTATTGGGCTAAGCGGCATCTCAAAGCGCATGGAATGACGAGTAAAATGCACTAATAAACTTCTAGGATAAGGCAAACGGAGATCCGATTAGACCATTTTATATTACGGATAATATAAGAATTCAGCGTAATTCTATCACATTTGTTCAACTTACGTCGCTCCTATTTCAGATAGCGTACTGGGCTAGGCGGCATCTCAAAGCGCGTGGAATGGCGAGTAAAATGCACTCTTAAACATCTATGATAGGGCAATCAGAGACCCGATTAGATCATTTTATATTTTGGTTAATATTAGAATTCAGCGAAATTCTATCACATTTGTTCAATTTACGTCGCTCCTATTTCGGATAGCGTATTGGGCTAAGCTGCATCTCAAAGCGCATGAAATGGCGAGTAAAATGCACTATTAAACTTCTAGGGTAAGGCAAACAGAGACCCGATTAGATCATTTTATATTATGGTTAATATAAGAATTCAGCGAAATGCTATCACATTTGTTCAATTGACGTCGCTCCTATTTCAGATAGCGTATTGGGCTATGCGGCATCTCAAAGCGCATGAAATGACGAGAGGAATGCACTATTAAACTTCTTGGGTAGGGCGAACAGAGACCCGATTACATCATTTTATGTTATGGTTAATTTAAGAATTCAGCAAAATTCTATCACATTTGTTCAATTTACGTCGCTCCTATTTCAGATAGCGTACTGGGCTACGCGGTATCTTAAAGCGCGTGGAATGGCGAGTAAAATGCACTATTAAACTTCTAGCATAAGGCAAACGGAGACCCGATTAGACCATTTTATATTACGGTTAATATAAGAATTCAGCGAAATTCTATCACATTTGTTCAATTTACGTCGCTCCTATTTCAGATAGCGTATTCGGCTATGCGGCATCTCAAAGCGCATGAAATGACGAGAGAAATGCACTATTAAACTTCTTGGGTAGGGCGAACAGAGACCCGATTACATCATTTTATATTATGGTTAATTTAAGAATTCAGCAAAATTCTATCACATTTGTTCAATTTACGTCGCTCCTGTTTCAGATAGCGTACTGGGCTACGCGGTATCTTAAAGCGCGTGGAATGGCGAGTAGAATGCACTATTAAACTTCTAGCATAAGGCAAACGGAGACCCGATTAGACCATTTTATATTACGGTTAATATAAGAATTCAGCGTTATTCTATCACATTTGTTCAACTTACGTCGCTCCTATTTCAGAAAGCGTACTCGGATAGGCGGCATCTTAAAGCGCGTGGAATGGCGAGTAAAATGCACTATTAAACTTCTCGGGTAATGCAAACAGAGACCCGATTAGATCATTTTATATTACGGTTAATATAAGATTTCAGGGAAATTCTATCACATTTGTTCAATTTACGTCGCTCCTATTTCAGATAGCTATTGGGCTAAGCGGCATCTCAAAGCGCAAGAAATGACGAGAGAAATGCACTATTAAACTTCTTGGGTAGGGCGAACAGAGACCCGATTACATCATTTTATATTATGGTTAATATAAGAATTCAGCGAAATTCTATCACATTTGTTCAATTTGCGTCGCTCCTATTTCAGACAGCGTATTGGGCTAAGCGGCATCTCAAAGCGCATGAAATGACGAATAAAATGCACTATTAAGCTTGTACGCTAGGGCGAACAGAGACCCGATTAGATCATTTAACATTATGGTAAATAAAAGAATTCAGCGAAATTCTATCACATTTGTTCAATTTACGTCGCTCCTATTTCAGATAGCGTACTGGGCTAGGCGGCATCTCAAAGCGCATGAAATGACGAGTAAAATGCTCTATTAAACTTCTAGGGTAGGGCAAACAGAGACCCGATTAGATCATTTTATATTTTGGTTAATATAAGAATTCAGCGAAATTCTATCACATTTGTTCAATTTACGTCGCTCCTATTTCGGATAGCGTATTGGGCTAAGCTGCATCTCAAAGCGCATGAAATGGCGAGTAAAATGCACTATTAAACTACTAGGGTAAGGCAAACAGAGACCCGATTAGATCATTTTATATTACGGTTAATATAAGAATTCAGCGTAATTCTGTGACATTTGTTCAACTTACGTAGCTCCTATTTCAGATAGCGTGCTGGGCTAGGCGGCAACTTAAAGCGCGTGGAATGGCAAGTAAAATGCACTGTTAAACTTCTATGATAGGGCAATCAGAGACCCGATTAGATCATTTTATATTTTGGTTAATATAAGAATTCAGCGAAATTCTATCACATTTGTTCAATTTACGTCGCTCCTATTTCAGATAGGGTATTGGGCTAAGCGGCATCTCAAAGCGCATGGAATGGCGAGTGAAATGCACTATTAAACTTCTAGGGTAGGGCGAACAGACACCCGAATAGATCATTTTATATTACGGTTAATATAAGAATTCAGCGTAATTCTATCACATTTGTTCAACTAACGTCGCTCCTATTTCAGATAGCGTACTGGGCTAGGCGGCCTCTTAAAGCCCGTGGAAGGGCGAGTAAAATGCACTTCTAAACTTCTATGATAGGGCAATGAGAGTCCCGTTTAGGTTATTTTATATTTTCTTTAATATAAGATTTCAGGGAAATTCTATCACATTTGTTCAATTTACGTCGCTCCTATTTCAGATAGCTATTGGGCTAAGCGGCATCTCAAAGCGCATGAAATGACGAGAGAAATGTACTATTAAACTTCTAGGGTAGGGCGAACAGAGACCCGATTACATCATTTTATATTATGGTTAATTTAAGAATTCAGCAAAATTCTATCACATTTGTTCAATTTACATCGCTGCTATTTCAGATAGCGTATTGGGCTAAGCGGCATCTCAAAGCGCATGGAATGACGAGTAAAATGCACTAATAAACTTCTAGGATAAGGCAAACGGAGATCCGATTAGACCATTTTATATTACGGATAATATAAGAATTCAGCGTAATTCTAACACATTTGTTCAACTTACGTCGCTCCTATTTCAGATAGCGTACTGGGCTAGGCGGCATCTCAAAGCGCGTGGAATGGCGAGTAAAATGCACTCTTAAACATCAATGATAGGGCAATCAGAGACCCGATTAGATCATTTTATATTTTGGTTAATATAAGAATTCAGCGAAATTCTATCACATTTGTTCAATTTACGTCGCTCCTATTTCGGATAGCGTATTGGGCTAAGCTGCATCTCAAAGCGCATGAAATGGCGAGTAAAATGCACTATTAAACTACTAGGGTAAGGCAAACAGAGACCCGATTAGATCATTTTATATTACGGTTAATATAAGAATTCAGCGTAATTCTATCACATTTGTTCAACTAACGTCGCTCCTATTTCAGTTAGCGTATTGGGCTAAGCGGCATCTCAAAGCGCACGAAAGGGCGAGTAAAATGCAGTATTAAACTTCTAGGGTGGGGCAAGCAGAGACCCGATCAGATCATTTTATATTACGGTTAATATAAGAATTCAGCGAAGTTCTATCACATTTGTTCAATTTACGTCGCTCCTATTTCAGATAGCTTATTGGGCTAAGCGGCAACTCAGAGCGCATGAAATGACGAGTGAAATGCACTGTTAAACTTCTAGGGTAGGGCGAACAAAGACCCGATTAGATCATTTTACATTAAGGTTAAAATAAGAATTCAGCGAAATTCTATCACTTTTGTTCAGTTTACGTCGCTCCTATTTCAGATAGCGTATTGGGCTAAGCTGCATCTCAAAGCACAATAAATGGCTCGTAAAATGCACTATTAAACTTCTAGGGTAGGGCAAACAGAGACCGGAATAGATCATTTTACATTTTGGTTAATATAAGAATTCAGCGAAATTCTATCACATTTTTTTAATTTACGTCGCTCCTATTTCAGATAGTGTACTGGGCTAGGCGGCATCTTAAAGCGCGTGGAAGGGCGAGTAAAATGCACTACTAAACGTCTATGATAGGGCAATCAGTGTCCCGTTTAGATCATTTTATATTTTCTTTAATATAAGATTTTAGGGAAATTCTATCACATTTGTTCAATTTACGTCGCTCCTATTTCAGATAGCTATTGGGCTAAGCGGCATCTCAAAGCGCATGAAGTGACGAGAGAATTGCACTATTACACTTCTTGGGTAGGGCAAACAGAGACCCGATTACATCATTTTATATTATGGTCAATTTAAGAATTCAGCAAAATTCTATCACATTTGTTCAATTTACATCGCTCCTATTTCAGATAGCGTATTGGGCTAAGCGGCATCTCAAAGCGCATGGAATGACGAGTAAAATGCACTAATAAACTTCTAGGATAAGGCAAACGGAGATCCGATTAGACCATTTTATATTACGGTTAATATAAGAATTCAGCGTAATTCTATCACATTTGTTCAACTTACGTCGCTCCTATTTCAGATAGCGTACTGGGCTAGGCGGCATCTCAAAGCGCGTGGAATGGCGAGTAAAATGCACTCTTAAACATCTATGATAGGGCAATCAGAGACCCGATTAGATCATTTTATATTTTGGTTAATATAAGAATTCAGCGAAATTCTATCACATTTGTTTAATTTACGTCGCTCCTATTTCAGATAGCGTATTGGGCTAAGCGTCATCTCAAAGCGCATGAAATGGCGAGTGAAATGCACTATTAAACTTCTAGGGTAGGGCAATCAGAGACCAGATTAGATCATTTTATATTATGGTTAATTTAAGAATTCAGCAGAATTCTATCACATTTGTTCAATTTACGTCGTTCCTATTTCAGATAGCATACTGGGCTAGGCGGCATCTTAAAGCGCGTGGAATGGCGAGTAAAATGCACTATTAAACTTCTATGATAGGGCAATCAGGGACCCGATCAGATCATTTTATATTTTGGTTTATATAAGAATTCAGGGAAATTCTATCACATTTGTTCAATTTACGTCGCTCCTATTTCAGATAGCGTATTGGGCTAGGCGGCATCTTAAAGCGCGTGGAATGGCGAGTAAAATGCACTATTAAACTTCTATGATAGGGCAATCAGGGACCCGATCAGATCATTTTATATTTTGGTTAATATAAGAATTCAAGGAAATTCTATCACATTTGTTCAATTTACGTCGCTCCTATTTCAGATAGCGTATTAGGCTAAGCGGCATCTCAATGCGCATGAAATGGCGAGTAAAATGCACTATTAAACTTCTAGGGTAATGCAAAGAGAGACCCGATTAGATCATTTTATATTACGGTTAATATAAGAATTAAGCGTAATCCTATCACATTTGTTCAATTTACGTCACTCCTATTTCAGATAGCCTACTGGGCTAGCCGGCATCTTAAAGCGCGTGGAATAGCGAGTGAAATGCACAATTAAACTTCTAGGGTAGGGGGAACAGAGACCCGATTAGATCATTTTACATTAAGGTTAATATAAGAATTCAACGAAATTCTATCACATTTGTTCAATTTACGTCGCTCATATTTCAGATAGCGTATTGGGCTAAGCGGCATCTCAAAGCGCATGAAATGACGAGTAAAATGCGTTACTAACCTTCTATGATAGGGCAATCAGAGACCCGATTAGATCATTTTGTATTATGGTTAATTTAAGAATTCAGCGAAGTTCTTTCATATTTGTTCAATTTACGTCGCTCCTATTTAAGATAGCGTACTGGGCTAAGCGGCATCTCAAAGCGCATGAAATGTCGAGTAAAATGCACTATTATACTTCTAGGGTACGGCAAACAGAGACCCGATTGGATCATTTTATATTATGGTTAATTTAAGAATTCAGCAAAATTCTATCACATTTGTTCAATTTACGTCGCTCCTATTTCAGATAGCGTACTGGGCTAGGCGGCATCTTAAAGCGTGCGGAATGGCGAGTAAAATGCACTATGAAACTTCTATGATAGGGCAATAAGAGACCCGATTAGATCATTTTATATTTTGGTTAATATAAGGATTCAGCGAAATTCTATCACATTTGTTCAATTTACGTCGCTCCTATTTCAGATAGCGTACTGGGCTACGCGTTAGCATAAAGCGCGTGGAATGGCGAGTAAAATGCACTATTAAACTTCTATGATAGGGCAATCAGAGACCCGATTAGATCATTTTATATTTTGGTTAATATAAGAATTCAGCGAAATTCTATCACATTTGTTCAATTTATATCGCTCCTATTTCAGATAGCGTATTGGGCTAAGCGGCATCTCAAAGCGCATGAAATGCGGAGTAAAATGCACTATTAAAGTTCTAGGGCAGGGCAAACAGAGACCCGGCTAGATCATTTTATATTATAGTTAATTTAAGAATTCAGCGAAGTACTATCACATTCGTTCAATTTACGTCGCTCCTATTCCAGATAGCGTATTGGGCTAAGCGGCATCTCAAAGCGCATGAAATGAGGAGTAGAATGCACTATTAAAGTTCTAGGGTAGGGCAAACAGAGACCCGACTAGATCATTTTATATTATGGTTAATTTAAGAATTCAGCGAAATACTATCACATGCGTTCAATTTACGTCGCTCCTATTTCAGATAGCGTATTGGGCTAAGCGGCATCTCAAAGCGCATGAAATGAGGAGTAGAATGCACTATTAAAGTTCTAGGGTAGGGCAAACAGAGACCCGACTAGATCATTTTATATTATGGTTAATTTAAGAATTCAGCGAAATACTATCACATTCGTTTAATTTACGTCGCTCCTATTTCAGATAGCGTATTGGGCAAAGCGGCATCTCAAAGCGCATGAAATGACGAGTAAAATGCACTATTAAACTTCTAGGGAAGGGCAAACAGAGACCCGATTAGATCATTTTATATTATGGTTAATTTAATCATTCAGCAAAATTCTATCACTTTTGTTCAATTTACGTCGTTCCTATTTCAGATAGCGTACTGGGCTAGGCGGCACCTTAAAGCGCGTGGAATGGCGAGCAAAATGCACTATTAAGCTTCTATGATAGGGCAATAAGAGACCCGATTAGATCATTTTATATTTTGGTTAATATAAGATTTCAGCGAAATTCCATCACATTTATTCAATTTACGTCGCTCCTATTTCAGATAGCTTATTGAGCTAAGCGGCATCTCAAAGCGCATGAAATGAGGAGTGAAATGCACTATTAAACTTCTAGGGTAGGGCGAACAGAGACCCGATTAGATCATTTTACATTAAGGTTAATATAAGAATTCAGGGAAATTCTGTCACATTTGTTCAATTTACGTTGCTCCTATTTCAGATAGCGTACTGGGCTGGGCGGCACCTTAAAGCGCGTGGAATGGTGAGTAAAATGCAATATTAAACTTCTATGATAGGGCAATCAGAGACCCGATTAGATCATTTTATAATTTGGTTATTATAAGAATTCAGCGAAATTCTATCACATTTGTTCAATTTACGTCGCTCCTATTTCAGATAGCGTATTGGGCTAAGCAGCATCTCAAAGCGCATGAAATGGCGAATAAAATTCACTATTAAACTTATAGGCTAGGGCGAACAGAGTCCCGATTAGATCATTTTACATTATGGTGAATAAAAGAATTCAGCGAAATTCTATCACTTTTGTTCAATTTACGTCTCTCCTATTTCAGATAGCGCAGTGTGCTAAGCGGCATCTCAAAGCGCATGAAATGACGAGTGAAATTCACTATTAAACTTCTAGGGTAAAGCAAAGAGAGTCCCGATTAGATCATATTACATTATGGTTAATAAAAGAATTCAGCGAAATTCTATCACATTTGTTAAATTTACGTCGCTCCTATTTCAGATAGTGTATTGGGCTAAGCGGCATCTCAAAGCGCATGAAATGACCAGTGAAATGCACTATTAAACTTCTAGGGTAAGGGAAAGAGAGAACCGATTAGGTCATTTTATATTACGGTTAATATAAGAATTCAGCAAAATTCTGTCACATTTGTTCAATTTACGTTGCTCCTATTTCAGATAGCGTACTGGGCTTGGCGGCATCTTAAAGCGCGTGGAATGACGAGTGAAATGCACTATTAAACTTCCAGGGTAGGGCAACCAGAGACCCGATTAGATCATTTTATATTACCGTTAATTTAAGAATTCAGCAAAATTCTATCACATTTGTTCAATTTACGGCGCCCCTATTTCAGATAGCGTACTGGGATGGGCGGCATCTTAAAGGGCGTGGAATGGCGAGTAAAATGCACTATTAAACTTCTATGATAGGGCAATCAGAGACCCGATTAGATCATTTTATATTTTGTTTAATATAAGAATTCAGCGAAATTCTATCACATTTGTTTAATTTACGACGCTCCTATTTCAGATAGCTTATTGGGCTAAGCGGCATCTCAAAGCGCATGAAATGACGAGTGAAATGCACTATAAATCTTCTAGGATAAGGCAAAGAGAGACCCGATTAGATCATTTTATATTACGGTTAATATAAGAATTCAGCGTAATTCTGTGACATTTGTTCAACTTACGTAGCTCCTATTTCAGATAGCGTACTGGGCTAGGCGGAAACTTAAAGCGCGTGGAATGGCGAGTAAAATGCACTATTAAACTTCTATGATAGGGCAATCAGAGACCCGATTAGATCATTTTATATTGTGTTTACTATAACATTTCAGGGAAATTCTATCACATTTGTTGAATTTACGTCGCTCCTATTTCAGATAGCGTATTAGGCTAAGCGGCATCTCAAAGCGCATGAAATGGCAAGTAAAATGCACTATTAAACTTCTAGGGTAGGGCAATCAGAGACCCGGTTAGATCATTTATATTTTGGTTAATATAAGAATTCAGCGAAATTCTATCACATTTCTTCAATTTACGTCGCTCCTATTTCGGATAGCGTATTGGGCTAAGCGCCATCTCAAAGCGCATGAAATGGCGAGGAAAATGCACTATTAAACTTCTAGGGTAGGGCAAACTGAGACCCGATTAGATCATTTTATAATGCGGTTAATTTTAGAATTCAGCCAAATTCTATCACATTTGTTCAATTTACGTCGCTCCTATTTCAGATAGCGTACTGGGCTAGGCGGAATCTTAAAGCGCGTGGATTGGCGAGTAAAATGCACTATTAAACTTCTATGACAGGGCAATCAGAGACCCGATTAGATCATTTTATATTTTGGTTAATATATGAATTCAGCGAAATTCTATCACATTTGTTCAATTTACGTCGTTCCTATTTCAGATAGCATACTGGGCTAGGCGGCATCTTAAAGCGCGTGGAATGGAGAGTAAAATGCACTATTAAACGTCTATGATAGGGCAATCAGAGACCCGATTAGATCATTTTATATTTTGGTTAATATAAGGATTCAGCGTAATTCTATCACATTTGTTCAATTTACGTCACTCCTATTTCAGATAGCGTATTGGGCTAAGCGGCATCTCAAAGCGCATGAAATGGCGAGTAAAATGCACTATTAAACTTCTAGGATAAGGCAAACAGAGACACGATTAGATCATTTTATATTACGGTTAATATAAGAATTCAGCGTAATTCTGTCACATTTGCTCAACTTACGTAGCTCCTATTGCAGATAGCGTACTGGGCTGGGCGGCAACTTAAACCGCGTGGAATGGCGAGTAAAATGCACTATTAAACTTCTATGATAGGGCAATCAGAGGCCCGATTAGATCATTTTATATTTTGTTTACTATAACATTTCAGGGAAATTCTATCACATTTGTTCAATTTACGTCGCTCCTATTTCAGATAGCCTATTGGTCTAAGCGGCATCTCAAAGCGCATGAAATGACGAATAAAATGCACTATTAAACTTCTAGGGTAGGGCGAACAAAGACGCGATTAGATCATTTTACATTAAGGTTAATATAAGAATTCAGCGAAATTCTATCACATTTGTTCAATTTACGTCGCTCCTATTTCAGATAGCGTATTGGGCTAAGCGGCATCTCAAAGCGCATGAAATGGCGAGTAAAATGCACTATTAAACTTCTAGGATAAGGCAAAGAGAGACCAGATTAGATCATTTTATATTACGGTTAATATAAGAATTCAGCGTAATTCTGTGACATTTGTTCAATTTACGTCGCTCCTATTTCATATAGCGTCTTGGGCTAAGCGGCATCTCACAGCGCATGAAATGACGAGAGAAATTCACTATTAAACTTCTTGGGTAGGGCGAACAGAGACCTGATTAGGTCATTTCATATTATGGTTAATTTAAGAATGCAGCGAAATTCTATCACATTTGTTCAATTTGCGTCGTTCCTATTTCAGATAGCGTATTGGGCTAAGCGGCATATCAAAGCGCATGAAATGGCGAGTAAAATGCAGTATTAAACTTCTAGGATAAGGCAAACAGAGACCCGATTAGATCATTTTATATTACGGTTAATATAAGAATTCAGCGTAATTCTGTGACATTTGTTCAACTTACGTAGCTCCTATTTCAGATAGCGTACTGGGCTAGGCGGCAACTTAAAGCGCGTGGAATGGCGAGTAAAATGCACTATTAAACTTCTATGATAGGGCAATCAGAGACCCGATTAGATCATTTTATATTGTGTTTACTATAACATTTCAGGGAAATTCTATCACATTTGTTCAACTTACGTCGCTCCTATTTCAGATAGCGTATTGGGCTAAGCGGCATCTCAAAGCGCATGAAATGGCGAGTAAAATGCACTGTTAAACTTGTAGGGTAGGTCAAACAGAGACCCGATTAGATCATTTCATATTATGGTTAATTTAAGAATTCAGAAAAATTCTATCACATTTGTTCAGTTTACGTCGCTCCTATTTCAGATGGCGTACTCGGATAGGCGGCATCTTAAAGCGCGTGGAATGGCGAGTAAAATGCACTGTTAAACTTCTAGGGTAATGCAAACAGAGAGCCGGTTAGATCATTTTATATTACGGTTAATATAAGATTTCAGGGAAATTCTATCACATTTGTTCAATTTACGTCGCTCCTATTTCAGATAGCGTACTGGGCTAGGCGACACCTTAAAGCGCGTGGAATGGCGAGTAAAATGCACTATTAAACTTCTATGATAGGGCAATCTGAGACCCGATTAGATCATTTTATATTTTGGTTAATATAAGGATTCAGCGTAATTCTATCACATTTGTTCAATTACGTCGCTCCTATTTCAGATAGCATATTGTGCTAAGCGGCATCTCAAAGCGCATGAAATGACGAGTGAAATGCACTATTAAGCATCTAGGGTAAGGCAAACAGAGACCCGATTAGATCATTTTATATTATGGTTAATATAAGATTTCAGGGAAATTCTATCACATTTGTTCAATTTACGTCGCTCCTATTTCAGATAGCGTACTGGGCTAAGCGGCATCTCAAAGCGCATGAAATGGCGAGTAAAATGCACTATTAAACATCTAGGATAAGGCAAACAGAGACCCGATTAGATCATTTTATATTACGGTTAATATAAGAATTCAGCGTAATTCTGTGACATTTGTTCAACTTACGTAGCCCCTATTTCAGATAGCGTATTGGGCTAGGCGGCAACGTAAAGCGCGTGGAATGGCGAGTAAAATGCACTATTAAACTTCTATGATAGGGCAATCAGAGACCCGATTAGATCATTTTATATTTTGTTTACAATAACATTTCAGGGAAATTCTATCCCATTTGTTCAATTTACGTCGCTCCTATTCCAGATAGCGTATTGGGCTAAGCGGCATCACAAAGCGCATGAAATGGCGAGTAAAATGCACTATTAAACTTCTAGGGTAATGCAAACAGAGACCCGATTAGATCATTTTATATTACGGTTAATATAAGAATTCAGCGTAATTCTATCACATTTGTTCAATATACGTCGCTCCTATTTCAGATAGCGTACTCGGATAGGCGGCATCTTAAAGCGCGTGGAATGGCGAGAGAAATGCACTATTAAACTTCTTGGGTAGGGCGAACAGAGACCCGATTACATCATTTTATATTATGGTTAATTTAAGAATTCAGCAAAATTCTATCACATTTGTTCAATTTACATCGCTCCTATTTCAGATAGCGTATTGGGCTAAGCGGCATCTCAAAGCGCATGGAATGACGAGTAAAATGCGCTAATAAACTTCTAGGATAAGGCAAACGGAGATCCGATTAGACCATTTTATATTACGGTTAATATAAGAATTCAGCGTTATTCTATCACATTTGTTCAACTTACGTCGCTCCTATTTCAGATAGCGTACTCGGATAGGCGGCATCTTAAAGCGCGTGGAAAGGCGAGTAAAATGCACTATTAAACTTCGAGGGTAATGCAAACAGAGACCCGATTAGATCATTTTATATTACGGTTAATATAAGATTTCAGGAAATTCCATCACATTTGTTCAATTTACGTCGCTCCTATTTCAGATAGCTATTGGGCTAAGCGGCATCTCAAAGCGCATGACATGACGAGAGAAATGCACTATTAAACTTCTTGGGTAGGGCGAACAGAGACCCGATTACATCATTTTATATTAAGGTCAATATAAGTATTCAGGGAACTTCTATCACATTTGTTCAATTTACGTCGCTCCTATTTCAGATAGCGTATTGGGCTAAGCGGCATCTCAAAGCGCACGAAAGGGCGAGTAAAATGCACTATTAAACTTCTAGGGTAGGGCAAACAGAGACCCCATTAGATCATTTTATATTTTGGTTAATATAAGAATTCAGCGAAATTCTATCACATTATTTCAATTTACGTCGCTCCTATTTCAGATAGTGTACTGGGCTAGGCGGCATCTTAAAGCGCGTGGAAGGGCGAGTAAAATTCACTACTAAACTTCTACGATAGGGCAATCAGAGTCCCGTTTAGATCATTTTATATTTTCTTTAATATAAGATTTCAGGGAAATTCTATCACATTTGTTCAATTTACGTCGCTCCTATTTCAGATAGCTATTGGGCTAAGCGGCATCTCAAAGCGCATGAAATGACGAGAGAAATGTACTATTAAACTTCTAGGGTAGGGCGAACAGAGACCCGATTACATCATTTTATATTATGGTTAATTTAAGAATTCAGCAAAATTCTATCACATTTGTTCAATTTACATCGCTGCTATTTCAGATAGCGTATTGGGCTAAGCGGCATCTCAAAGCGCATGGAATGACGAGTAAAATGCACTAATAAACTTCTAGGATAAGGCAAACGGAGATCCGATTAGACCATTTTATATTACGGATAATATAAGAATTCAGCGTAATTCTATCACATTTGTTCAACTTACGTCGCTCCTATTTCAGATAGCGTACTGGGCTAGGCGGCATCTCAAAGCGCGTGGAATGGCGAGTAAAATGCACTCTTAAACATCTATGATAGGGCAATCAGAGACCCGATTAGATCATTTTATATTTTGGTTAATATTAGAATTCAGCGAAATTCTATCACATTTGTTCAATTTACGTCGCTCCTATTTCGGATAGCGTATTGGGCTAAGCTTCATCTCAAAGCGCATGAAATGGCGAGTAAAATGCACTATTAAACTTCTAGGGTAAGGCAAACAGAGACCCGATTAGATCATTTTATATTATGGTTAATATAAGAATTCAGCGAAATGCTATCACATTTGTTCAATTGACGTCGCTCCTATTTCAGATAGCGTATTGGGCTATGCGGCATCTCAAAGCGCATGAAATGACGAGAGGAATGCACTATTAAACTTCTTGGGTAGGGCGAACAGAGACCCGATTACATCATTTTATGTTATGGTTAATTTAAGAATTCAGCAAAATTCTATCACATTTGTTCAATTTACGTCGCTCCTATTTCAGATAGCGTACTGGGCTACGCGGTATCTTAAAGCGCGTGGAATGGCGAGTAAAATGCACTATTAAACTTCTAGCATAAGGCAAACGGAGACCCGATTAGACCATTTTATATTACGGTTAATATAAGAATTCAGCGAAATTCTATCACATTTGTTCAATTTACGTCGCTCCTATTTCAGATAGCGTATTGGGCTATGCGGCATCTCAAAGCGCATGAAATGACGAGAGAAATGCACTATTAAACTTCTTGGGTAGGGCGAACAGAGACCCGATTACATCATTTTATATTATGGTTAATTTAAGAATTCAGCAAAATTCTATCACATTTGTTCAATTTACGTCGCTCCTGTTTCAGATAGCGTACTGGGCTACGCGGTATCTTAAAGCGCGTGGAATGGCGAGTAGAATGCACTATTAAACTTCTAGCATAAGGCAAACGGAGACCCGATTAGACCATTTTATATTACGGTTAATATAAGAATTCAGCGTTATTCTATCACATTTGTTCAACTTACGTCGCTCCTATTTCAGAAAGCGTACTCGGATAGGCGGCATCTTAAAGCGCGTGGAATGGCGAGTAAAATGCACTATTAAACTTCTCGGGTAATGCAAACAGAGACCCGATTAGATCATTTTATATTACGGTTAATATAAGATTTCAGGGACATTCTATCACATTTGTTCAATTTACGTCGCTCCTATTTCAGATAGCTATTGGGCTAAGCGGCATCTCAAAGCGCAAGAAATGACGAGAGAAATGCACTATTAAACTTCTTGGGTAGGGCGAACAGAGACCCGATTACATCATTTTATATTATGGTTAATATAAGAATTCAGCGAAATTCTATCACATTTGTTCAATTTGCGTCGCTCCTATTTCAGACAGCGTATTGGGCTAAGCGGCATCTCAAAGCGCATGAAATGACGAATAAAATGCACTATTAAGCTTGTACGCTAGGGCGAACAGAGACCCGATTAGATCATTTAACATTATGGTAAATAAAAGAATTCAGCGAAATTCTATCACATTTGTTCAATTTACGTCGCTCCTATTTCAGATAGCGTACTGGGCTAGGCGGCATCTCAAAGCGCATGAAATGACGAGTAAAATGCTCTATTAAACTTCTAGGGTAGGGCAAACAGAGACCCGATTAGATCATTTTATATTTTGGTTAATATAAGAATTCAGCGAAATTCTATCACATTTGTTCAATTTACGTCGCTCCTATTTCGGATAGCGTATTGGGCTAAGCTGCATCTCAAAGCGCATGAAATGGCGAGTAAAATGCACTATTAAACTACTAGGGTAAGGCAAACAGAGACCCGATTAGATCATTTTATATTACGGTTAATATAAGAATTCAGCGTAATTCTGTGACATTTGTTCAACTTACGTAGCTCCTATTTCAGATAGCGTGCTGGGCTAGGCGGCAACTTAAAGCGCGTGGAATGGCGAGTAAAATGCACTGTTAAACTTCTATGATAGGGCAATCAGAGACCCGATTAGATCATTTTATATTTTGGTTAATATAAGAATTCAGCGAAATTCTATCACATTTGTTCAATTTACGTCGCTCCTATTTCAGATAGGGTATTGGGCTAAGCGGCATCTCAAAGCGCATGGAATGGCGAGTGAAATGCACTATTAAACTTCTAGGGTAGGGCGAACAGACACCCGAATAGATCATTTTATATTACGGTTAATATAAGAATTCAGCGTAATTCTATCACATTTGTTCAACTAACGTCGCTCCTATTTCAGATAGCGTACTGGGCTAGGCGGCCTCTTAAAGCCCGTGGAAGGGCGAGTAAAATGCACTTCTAAACTTCTATGATAGGGCAATGAGAGTCCCGTTTAGGTTATTTTATATTTTCTTTAATATAAGATTTCAGGGAAATTCTATCACATTTGTTCAATTTACGTCGCTCCTATTTCAGATAGCTATTGGGCTAAGCGGCATCTCAAACCGCATGAAATGACGAGAGAAATGTACTATTAAACTTCTAGGGTAGGGCGAACAGAGACCCGATTACATCATTTTATATTATGGTTAATTTAAGAATTCAGCAAAATTCTATCACATTTGTTCAATTTACATCGCTGCTATTTCAGATAGCGTATTGGGCTAAGCGGCATCTCAAAGCGCATGGAATGACGAGTAAAATGCACTAATAAACTTCTAGGATAAGGCAAACGGAGATCCGATTAGACCATTTTATATTACGGATAATATAAGAATTCAGCGTAATTCTAACACATTTGTTCAACTTACGTCGCTCCTATTTCAGATAGCGTACTGGGCTAGGCGGCATCTCAAAGCGCGTGGAATGGCGAGTAAAATGCACTCTTAAACATCAATGATAGGGCAATCAGAGACCCGATTAGATCATTTTATATTTTGGTTAATATAAGAATTCAGCGAAATTCTATCACATTTGTTCAATTTACGTCGCTCCTATTTCGGATAGCGTATTGGGCTAAGCTGCATCTCAAAGCGCATGAAATGGCGAGTAAAATGCACTATTAAACTACTAGGGTAAGGCAAACAGAGACCCGATTAGATCATTTTATATTACGGTTAATATAAGAATTCAGCGTAATTCTATCACATTTGTTCAACTAACGTCGCTCCTATTTCAGATAGCGTACTGGGCTAGGCGGCCTCTTAAAGCCCGTGGAAGGGCGAGTAAAATGCACTTCTAAACTTCTATGATAGGGCAATGAGAGTCCCGTTTAGGTCATTTTATATTTTCTTTAATATAAGATTTCAGGGAAATTCTATCACATTTGTTCAATTTACGTCGCTCCTATTTCAGATAGCTATTGGGCTAAGCGGCATCTCAAAGCGCATGAAATGACGAGAGAAATGTACTATTAAACTTCTAGGGTAGGGCGAACAGAGACCCGATTACATCATTTTATATTATGGTTAATTTAAGAATTCAGCAAAATTCTATCACATTTGTTCAATTTACATCGCTGCTATTTCAGATAGCGTATTGGGCTAAGCGGCATCTCAAAGCACATGGAATGACGAGTAAAATGCACTAATAAACTTCTAGGATAAGGCAAACGGAGATCCGATTAGACCATTTTATATTACGGATAATATAAGAATTCAGCGAAATTCTATCACATTTGTTCAATTGACGTCGCTCCTATTTCAGATAGCGTATTCGGCTAAGCGGCATCTCAAAGCGCATGAAATGACGAATAAAATGCACTATTAAGCTTGTACGCTAGGGCGAACAGAGACCCGATTAGATCATTTAACATTATGGTAAATAAAAGAATTCAGCGAAATTCTATCACATTTGTTCAATTTACGTCGCTCCTATTTCAGATAGCGTACTGGGCTAGGCGGCATCTCAAAGCGCATGAAATGACGAGTAAAATGCTCTATTAAACTTCTAGGGTAGGGCAAACAGAGACCCGATTAGGTCATTTCATATTATGGTTAATTTAAGAATTCAGCGAAATTCTATCACATTTGTTCAAGTTACATCGCTCCTATTTCAGATAGCTTATTGGCCTAAGCGGCATCTCAAAGCGCATGAAATGGCGAGTAAAATGCACTATTAAACTTCTAGGATAAGGCAAACAGAGACCCGATTAGATCATTTTATATTACGGTTAATATAAGAATTCAGCGTAATTCTGTCACATTTGTTCAAGTTACGTAGCTCCTATTTCAGATAGCGTACTGGGCTAGGCGGCAACTTAAACCGCGTGGAATGGCGAGTAAAATGCACTATTAAACTTCTATGATAGGGCAATCAGAGACCCGATTAGTTCATTTTATATTTTGGTTAATATAAGAATCCAGCGAAATTCTATCACATTTGTTCAGTTTACGTCGCTCCTATTTCAGTTAGCGTATTGGGCTAAGCGGCATCTCAAAGCGCACGAAAGGGCGAGTAAAATGCAGTATTAAACTTCTAGGGTGGGGCAAGCAGAGACCCGATCAGATCATTTTATATTACGGTTAATATAAGAATTCAGCGAAGTTCTATCACATTTGTTCAATTTACGTCGCTCCTATTTCAGATAGCTTATTGGGCTAAGCGGCAACTCAGAGCGCATGAAATGACGAGTGAAATGCACTGTTAAACTTCTAGGGTAGGGCGAACAAAGACCCGATTAGATCATTTTACATTAAGGTTAAAATAAGAATTCAGCGAAATTCTATCACTTTTGTTCAATTTACGTCGCTCCTATTTCAGATAGCGTATTGGGCTAAGCTGCATCTCAAAGCACAATAAATGGCTCGTAAAATGCACTATTAAACTTCTAGGGTAGGGCAAACAGAGACCGGAATAGATCATTTTACATTTTGGTTAATATAAGAATTCAGCGAAATTCTATCACATTTTTTTAATTTACGTCGCTCCTATTTCAGATAGTGTACTGGGCTAGGCGGCATCTTAAAGCGCGTGGAAGGGCGAGTAAAATGCACTACTAAACGTCTATGATAGGGCAATCAGTGTCCCGTTTAGATCATTTTATATTTTCTTTAATATAAGATTTTAGGGAAATTCTATCACATTTGTTCAATTTACGTCGCTCCTATTTCAGATAGCTATTGGGCTAAGCGGCATCTCAAAGCGCATGAAATGACGAGAGAATTGCACTATTACACTTCTTGGGTAGGGCAAACAGAGACCCGATTACATCATTTTATATTATGGTCAATTTAAGAATTCAGCAAAATTCTATCACATTTGTTCAATTTACATCGCTCCTATTTCAGATAGCGTATTGGGCTAAGCGGCATCTCAAAGCGCATGGAATGACGAGTAAAATGCACTAATAAACTTCTAGGATAAGGCAAACGGAGATCCGATTAGACCATTTTATATTACGGTTAATATAAGAATTCAGCGTAATTCTATCACATTTGTTTAATTTACGTCGCTCCTATTTCAGATAGCGTATTGGGCTAAGCGTCAGCTCAAAGCGCATGAAATGGCGAGTGAAATGCACTATTAAACTTCTAGGGTAGGGCAATCAGAGACCAGATTAGATCATTTTATATTATGGTTAATTTAAGAATTCAGCAGAATTCTATCACATTTGTTCAATTTACGTCGTTCCTATTTCAGATAGCATACTGGGCTAGGCGGCATCTTAAAGCGCGTGGAATGGCGAGTAAAATGCACTATTAAACTTCTATGATAGGGCAATCAGGGACCCGATCAGATCATTTTATATTTTGGTTTATATAAGAATTCAGGGAAATTCTATCACATTTGTTCAATTTACGTCGCTCCTATTTCAGATAGCGTATTGGGCTAGGCGGCATCTTAAAGCGCGTGGAATGGCGAGTAAAATGCACTATTAAACTTCTATGATAGGGCAATCAGGGACCCGATCAGATCATTTTATATTTTGGTTAATATAAGAATTCAAGGAAATTCTATCACATTTGTTCAATTTACGTCGCTCCTATTTCAGATAGCGTATTAGGCTAAGCGGCATCTCAATGCGCATGAAATGGCGAGTAAAATGCACTATTAAACTTCTAGGGTAATGCAAAGAGAGACCCGATTAGATCATTTTATATTACGGTTAATATAAGAATTAAGCGTAATCCTATCACATTTGTTCAATTTACGTCACTCCTATTTCAGATAGCCTACTGGGCTAGCCGGCATCTTAAAGCGCGTGGAATAGCGAGTGAAATGCACAATTAAACTTCTAGGGTAGGGGGAACAGAGACCCGATTAGATCATTTTACATTAAGGTTAATATAAGAATTCAACGAAATTCTATCACATTTGTTCAATTTACGTCGCTCATATTTCAGATAGCGTATTGGGCTAAGCGGCATCTCAAAGCGCATGAAATGGCGAGTAAAATGCGTTACTAACCTTCTATGATAGGGCAATCAGAGACCCGATTAGATCATTTTGTATTATGGTTAATTTAAGAATTCAGCGAAGTTCTTTCATATTTGTTCAATTTACGTCGCTCCTATTTAAGATAGCGTACTGGGCTAAGCGGCATCTCAAAGCGCATGAAATGTCGAGTAAAATGCACTATTATACTTCTAGGGTACGGCAAACAGAGACCCGATTGGATCATTTTATATTATGGTTAATTTAAGAATTCAGCAAAATTCTATCACATTTGTTCAATTTACGTCGCTCCTATTTCAGATAGCGTACTGGGCTAGGCGGCATCTTAAAGCGTGCGGAATGGCGAGTAAAATGCACTATGAAACTTCTATGATAGGGCAATAAGAGACCCGATTAGATCATTTTATATTTTGGTTAATATAAGGATTCAGCGAAATTCTATCACATTTGTTCAATTTACGTCGCTCCTATTTCAGATAGCGTACTGGGCTACGCGTTAGCATAAAGCGCGTGGAATGGCGAGTAAAATGCACTATTAAACTTCTATGATAGGGCAATCAGAGACCCGATTAGATCATTTTATATTTTGGTTAATATAAGAATTCAGCGAAATTCTATCACATTTGTTCAATTTATATCGCTCCTATTTCAGATAGCGTATTGGGCTAAGCGGCATCTCAAAGCGCATGAAATGAGGAGTAAAATGCACTATTAAAGTTCTAGGGCAGGGCAAACAGAGACCCGGCTAGATCATTTTATATTATAGTTAATTTAAGAATTCAGCGAAGTACTATCACATTCGTTCAATTTACGTCGCTCCTATTCCAGATAGCGTATTGGGCTAAGCGGCATCTCAAAGCGCATGAAATGAGGAGTAGAATGCACTATTAAAGTTCTAGGGTAGGGCAAACAGAGACCCGACTAGATCATTTTATATTATGGTTAATTTAAGAATTCAGCGAAATACTATCACATGCGTTCAATTTACGTCGCTCCTATTTCAGATAGCGTATTGGGCTAAGCGGCATCTCAAAGCGCATGAAATGAGGAGTAGAATGCACTATTAAAGTTCTAGGGTAGGGCAAACAGAGACCCGACTAGATCATTTTATATTATGGTTAATTTAAGAATTCAGCGAAATACTATCACATTCGTTTAATTTACGTCGCTCCTATTTCAGATAGCGTATTGGGCAAAGCGGCATCTCAAAGCGCATGAAATGACGAGTAAAATGCACTATTAAACTTCTAGGGAAGGGCAAACAGAGACCCGATTAGATCATTTTATATTATGGTTAATTTAATCATTCAGCAAAATTCTATCACTTTTGTTCAATTTACGTCGTTCCTATTTCAGATAGCGTACTGGGCTAGGCGGCACCTTAAAGCGCGTGGAATGGCGAGCAAAATGCACTATTAAGCTTCTATGATAGGGCAATAAGAGACCCGATTAGATCATTTTATATTTTGGTTAATATAAGATTTCAGCGAAATTCCATCACATTTATTCAATTTACGTCGCTCCTATTTCAGATAGCTTATTGAGCTAAGCGGCATCTCAAAGCGCATGAAATGAGGAGTGAAATGCACTATTAAACTTCTAGGGTAGGGCGAACAGAGACCCGATTAGATCATTTTACATTAAGGTTAATATAAGAATTCAGGGAAATTCTGTCACATTTGTTCAATTTACGTTGCTCCTATTTCAGATAGCGTACTGGGCTGGGCGGCACCTTAAAGCGCGTGGAATGGTGAGTAAAATGCAATATTAAACTTCTATGATAGGGCAATCAGAGACCCGATTAGATCATTTTATAATTTGGTTATTATAAGAATTCAGCGAAATTCTATCACATTTGTTCAATTTACGTCGCTCCTATTTCAGATAGCGTATTGGGCTAAGCAGCATCTCAAAGCGCATGAAATGGCGAATAAAATTCACTATTAAACTTATAGGCTAGGGCGAACAGAGACCCGATTAGATCATTTTACATTATGGTGAATAAAAGAATTCAGCGAAATTCTATCACTTTTGTTCAATTTACGTCTCTCCTATTTCAGATAGCGCAGTGTGCTAAGCGGCATCTCAAAGCGCATGAAATGACGAGTGAAATTCACTATTAAACTTCTAGGGTAAAGCAAAGAGAGTCCCGATTAGATCATATTACATTATGGTTAATAAAAGAATTCAGCGAAATTCTATCACATTTGTTAAATTTACGTCGCTCCTATTTCAGATAGTGTATTGGGCTAAGCGGCATCTCAAAGCGCATGAAATGACCAGTGAAATGCACTATTAAACTTCTAGGGTAAGGGAAAGAGAGAACCGATTAGGTCATTTTATATTACGGTTAATATAAGAATTCAGCAAAATTCTGTCACATTTGTTCAATTTACGTTGCTCCTATTTCAGATAGCGTACTGGGCTTGGCGGCATCTTAAAGCGCGTGGAATGACGAGTGAAATGCACTATTAAACTTCCAGGGTAGGGCAACCAGAGACCCGATTAGATCATTTTATATTACCGTTAATTTAAGAATTCAGCAAAATTCTATCACATTTGTTCAATTTACGGCGCCCCTATTTCAGATAGCGTACTGGGATGGGCGGCATCTTAAAGGGCGTGGAATGGCGAGTAAAATGCACTATTAAACTTCTATGATAGGGCAATCAGAGACCCGATTAGATCATTTTATATTTTGTTTAATATAAGAATTCAGCGAAATTCTATCACATTTGTTTAATTTACGACGCTCCTATTTCAGATAGCTTATTGGGCTAAGCGGCATCTCAAAGCGCATGAAATGACGAGTGAAATGCACTATAAATCTTCTAGGATAAGGCAAAGAGAGACCCGATTAGATCATTTTATATTACGGTTAATATAAGAATTCAGCGTTATTCTGTGACATTTGTTCAACTTACGTAGCTCCTATTTCAGATAGCGTACTGGGCTAGGCGGAAACTTAAAGCGCGTGGAATGGCGAGTAAAATGCACTATTAAACTTCTATGATAGGGCAATCAGAGACCCGATTAGATCATTTTATATTGTGTTTACTATAACATTTCAGGGAAATTCTATCACATTTGTTGAATTTACGTCGCTCCTATTTCAGATAGCGTATTAGGCTAAGCGGCATCTCAAAGCGCATGAAATGGCAAGTAAAATGCACTATTAAACTTCTAGGGTAGGGCAATCAGAGACCCGGTTAGATCATTTATATTTTGGTTAATATAAGAATTCAGCGAAATTCTATCACATTTCTTCAATTTACGTCGCTCCTATTTCGGATAGCGTATTGGGCTAAGCGCCATCTCAAAGCGCATGAAATGGCGAGGAAAATGCACTATTAAACTTCTAGGGTAGGGCAAACTGAGACCCGATTAGATCATTTTATAATGCGGTTAATTTTAGAATTCAGCCAAATTCTATCACATTTGTTCAATTTACGTCGCTCCTATTTCAGATAGCGTACTGGGCTAGGCGGAATCTTAAAGCGCGTGGATTGGCGAGCAAAATGCACTATTAAACTTCTATGACAGGGCAATCAGAGACCCGATTAGATCATTTTATATTTTGGTTAATATATGAATTCAGCGAAATTCTATCACATTTGTTTTATTTACGTCGTTCCTATTTCAGATAGCATACTGGGCTAGGCGGCATCTTAAAGCGCGTGGAATGGAGAGTAAAATGCACTATTAAACGTCTATGATAGGGCAATCAGAGACCCGATTAGATCATTTTATATTTTGGTTAATATAAGGATTCAGCGTAATTCTATCACATTTGTTCAATTTACGTCACTCCTATTTCAGATAGCGTATTGGGCTAAGCGGCATCTCAAAGCGCATGAAATGGCGAGTAAAATGCACTATTAAACTTCTAGGATAAGGCAAACAGAGACACGATTAGATCATTTTATATTACGGTTAATATAAGAATTCAGCGTAATTCTGTCACATTTGCTCAACTTACGTAGCTCCTATTGCAGATAGCGTACTGGGCTGGGCGGCAACTTAAACCGCGTGGAATGGCGAGTAAAATGCACTATTAAACTTCTATGATAGGGCAATCAGAGGCCCGATTAGATCATTTTATATTTTGTTTACTATAACATTTCAGGGAAATTCTATCACATTTGTTCAATTTACGTCGCTCCTATTTCAGATAGCGTATTGGTCTAAGCGGCATCTCAAAGCGCATGAAATGACGAATAAAATGCACTATTAAACTTCTAGGGTAGGGCGAACAAAGACGCGATTAGATCATTTTACATTAAGGTTAATATAAGAATTCAGCGAAATTCTATCACATTTCTTCAATTTACGTCGCTCCTATTTCGGATAGCGTATTGGGCTAAGCGCCATCTCAAAGCGCATGAAATGGCGAGGAAAATGCACTATTAAACTTCTAGGGTAGGGCAAACTGAGACCCGATTAGATCATTTTATAATGCGGTTAATTTTAGAATTCAGCCAAATTCTATCACATTTGTTCAATTTACGTCGCTCCTATTTCAGATAGCGTACTGGGCTAGGCGGAATCTTAAAGCGCGTGGATTGGCGAGCAAAATGCACTATTAAACTTCTATGACAGGGCAATCAGAGACCCGATTAGATCATTTTATATTTTGGTTAATATATGAATTCAGCGAAATTCTATCACATTTGTTTTATTTACGTCGTTCCTATTTCAGATAGCATACTGGGCTAGGCGGCATCTTAAAGCGCGTGGAATGGAGAGTAAAATGCACTATTAAACGTCTATGATAGGGCAATCAGAGACCCGATTAGATCATTTTATATTTTGGTTAATATAAGGATTCAGCGTAATTCTATCACATTTGTTCAATTTACGTCACTCCTATTTCAGATAGCGTATTGGGCTAAGCGGCATCTCAAAGCGCATGAAATGGCGAGTAAAATGCACTATTAAACTTCTAGGATAAGGCAAACAGAGACACGATTAGATCATTTTATATTACGGTTAATATAAGAATTCAGCGTAATTCTGTCACATTTGCTCAACTTACGTAGCTCCTATTGCAGATAGCGTACTGGGCTGGGCGGCAACTTAAACCGCGTGGAATGGCGAGTAAAATGCACTATTAAACTTCTATGATAGGGCAATCAGAGGCCCGATTAGATCATTTTATATTTTGTTTACTATAACATTTCAGGGAAATTCTATCACATTTGTTCAATTTACGTCGCTCCTATTTCAGATAGCGTATTGGTCTAAGCGGCATCTCAAAGCGCATGAAATGACGAATAAAATGCACTATTAAACTTCTAGGGTAGGGCGAACAAAGACGCGATTAGATCATTTTACATTAAGGTTAATATAAGAATTCAGCGAAATTCTATCACATTTGTTCAATTTACGTCGCTCCTATTTCAGATAGCGTATTGGGCTAAGCGGCATCTCAAAGCGCATGAAATGGCGAGTAAAATGCACTATTAAACTTCTAGGATAAGGCAAAGAGAGACCAGATTAGATCATTTTATATTACGGTTAATATAAGAATTCAGCGTAATTCTGTGACATTTGTTCAATTTACGTCGCTCCTATTTCATATAGCGTATTGGGCTAAGCGGCATCTCACAGCGCATGAAATGACGAGAGAAATTCACTATTAAACTTCTTGGGTAGGGCGAACAGAGACCTGATTAGGTCATTTCATATTATGGTTAATTTAAGAATGCAGCGAAATTCTATCACATTTGTTCAATTTGCGTCGTTCCTATTTCAGATAGCGTATTGGGCTAAGCGGCATATCAAAGCGCATGAAATGGCGAGTAAAATGCAGTATTAAACTTCTAGGATAAGGCAAACAGAGACCCGATTAGATCATTTTATATTACGGTTAATATAAGAATTCAGCGTAATTCTGTGACATTTGTTCAACTTACGTAGCTCCTATTTCAGATAGCGTACTGGGCTAGGCGGCAACTTAAAGCGCGTGGAATGGCGAGTAAAATGCACTATTAAACTTCTATGATAGGGCAATCAGAGACCCGATTAGATCATTTTATATTGTGTTTACTATAACATTTCAGGGAAATTCTATCACATTTGTTCAACTTACGTCGCTCCTATTTCAGATAGCGTATTGGGCTAAGCGGCATCTCAAAGCGCATGAAATGGCGAGTAAAATGCACTGTTAAACTTGTAGGGTAGGTCAAACAGAGACCCGATTAGATCATTTCATATTATGGTTAATTTAAGAATTCAGAAAAATTCTATCACATTTGTTCAGTTTACGTCGCTCCTATTTCAGATGGCGTACTCGGATAGGCGGCATCTTAAAGCGCGTGGAATGGCGAGTAAAATGCACTGTTAAACTTCTAGGGTAATGCAAACAGAGAGCCGGTTAGATCATTTTATATTACGGTTAATATAAGATTTCAGGGAAATTCTATCACATTTGTTCAATTTACGTCGCTCCTATTTCAGATAGCGTACTGGGCTAGGCGACACCTTAAAGCGCGTGGAATGGCGAGTAAAATGCACTATTAAACTTCTATGATAGGGCAATCTGAGACCCGATTAGATCATTTTATATTTTGGTTAATATAAGGATTCAGCGTAATTCTATCACATTTGTTCAATTACGTCGCTCCTATTTCAGATAGCATATTGTGCTAAGCGGCATCTCAAAGCGCATGAAATGACGAGTGAAATGCACTATTAAGCATCTAGGGTAAGGCAAACAGAGACCCGATTAGATCATTTTATATTATGGTTAATATAAGATTTCAGGGAAATTCTATCACATTTGTTCAATTTACGTCGCTCCTATTTCAGATAGCGTACTGGGCTAAGCGGCATCTCAAAGCGCATGAAATGGCGAGTAAAATGCACTATTAAACATCTAGGATAAGGCAAACAGAGACCCGATTAGATCATTTTATATTACGGTTAATATAAGAATTCAGCGTAATTCTGTGACATTTGTTCAACTTACGTAGCCCCTATTTCAGATAGCGTATTGGGCTAGGCGGCAACGTAAAGCGCGTGGAATGGCGAGTAAAATGCACTATTAAACTTCTATGATAGGGCAATCAGAGACCCGATTAGATCATTTTATATTTTGTTTACAATAACATTTCAGGGAAATTCTATCCCATTTGTTCAATTTACGTCGCTCCTATTCCAGATAGCGTATTGGGCTAAGCGGCATCACAAAGCGCATGAAATGGCGAGTAAAATGCACTATTAAACTTCTAGGGTAATGCAAACAGAGACCCGATTAGATCATTTTATATTACGGTTAATATAAGAATTCAGCGTAATTCTATCACATTTGTTCAATATACGTCGCTCCTATTTCAGATAGCGTACTCGGATAGGCGGCATCTTAAAGCGCGTGGAATGGCGAGAGAAATGCACTATTAAACTTCTTGGGTAGGGCGAACAGAGACCCGATTACATCATTTTATATTATGGTTAATTTAAGAATTCAGCAAAATTCTATCACATTTGTTCAATTTACATCGCTCCTATTTCAGATAGCGTATTGGGCTAAGCGGCATCTCAAAGCGCATGGAATGACGAGTAAAATGCGCTAATAAACTTCTAGGATAAGGCAAACGGAGATCCGATTAGACCATTTTATATTACGGTTAATATAAGAATTCAGCGTTATTCTATCACATTTGTTCAACTTACGTCGCTCCTATTTCAGATAGCGTACTCGGATAGGCGGCATCTTAAAGCGCGTGGAAAGGCGAGTAAAATGCACTATTAAACTTCTATGATAGGGCAATCAGAGACCCGATTAGATCATTTTATATTTTGGTTAATATAAGAATCCAGCGAAATTCTATCACATTTGTTCAGTTTACGTCGCTCCTATTTCAGTTAGCGTATTGGGCTAAGCGGCATCTCAAAGCGCACGAAAGGGCGAGTAAAATGCACTATTAAACTTCTAGTGTGGGGCAAGCAGAGACCCGATCAGTTCATTTTATATTACGGTTAATATAAGAATTCAGCGAAGTTCTATCACATTTGTTCAATTTACGTCGCTCCTATTTCAGATAGCTTATTGGGCTAAGCGGCAACTCAGAGCGCATGAAATGACGAATGAAATGCACTGTTAAACTTCTAGGGTAGGGCGAACGAAGACCCGATTAGATCATTTTACATTAAGGTTAAAATAAGAATTCAGCGAAATTCTATCACTTTTGTTCAATTTACGTCGCTCCTATTTCAGATAGCGTATTGGGCTAAGCTGCATCTCAAAGCGCAATAAATGGCTCGTAAAATGCACTATTAAACTTCTAGTGTAGGGCAAACAGAGACCGGAATAGATCATTTTATAGTTTGGTTAATATAAGAATTCTGCGAAATTCTATCACATTTGTTCAATTTACGTCGCTCCTATTTGAGATAGCGTATTGGGCTAAGAGGCATCTCAAAGCGCATGAAATGGCGAGTAAAATGCACTATTAAACTTCTAGGATAAGGCAAACAGAGACCCGATTAGATCATTTTATATTACGGTTAATATAAGAAATCAGCGTAATTCTGTCACATTCGTTCAACTTACGTAGCTCCTATTTCAGATAGCGTACTGGGCTAGGCGGCATCTTAAAGCGCGTGGAATGGCGAATAAAATGCACTATTAAACTTCTATGATAGGGCAATCAGAGACCCGATTAGATCATTTTATATTTTGGTTAATATAAGAATTCAGCGAAATTCTGTCACATTTGTTCAATTTACGTCGCTCCAATTTCAGATAGCTTATTGGCCTAAGCGGCATCGCAAAGCGCATGAATTGACGAGTGAAATGCACTATTAAACTTTTTGGGTAGGGCGAACAAAGACCCGATTAGATCATTTTACATTAAGGTTAATATAAGAATTCAGCGAAATTCTATCACATTTGTTCAATTTACATCGCTCCTATTTCAGATAGCGACTTGTGCTAAGCGGCATCTCAAAGCGCAGGAAATGGCGAGTAAAATGCACTATTACACTTCTAGGGTAGGGCAAACAGAGACCCCATTAGATCATTTTATATTTTGGTTAATATAAGAATTCAGCGAAATTCTATCACATTTTTTCAATTTACGTCGCTCCTATTTCAGATAGCTATTGGGCTAAGCGGCATCTCAAAGCGCATGAAATGACGAGTGAAATGCACTATTAAACTTCTTGCGTAGGGCGAACAGAGACCCGATTACATCATTTTATATTTTGGTTAACATAAGAATTCAGCGAAATTCTATCACATTTGTTCAATTTACGTCGCTCCTATTTCAGATAGCGTACTCGGATAGGCGGCATCTTAAAGCGCGTGGAATGGTGAGTAAAATTCACTATTAAACTTCTAGGGTAGGGCAGTCAGAGACCCGATTAGATCATTTTATATTATGGTTAATATAAGAATACAGCGAAATTCTATCACATTTGTTTAATTTACGTCGCTAATATTTCAGATAGCGTATTGGGCTAAGCGGCATCTCAAAGCGCATGAAATGGCGAGTAAAATGCACTATTAAACTTCTAGGGTAGGGCAAACAGAGACCCGATTACATCATTTTATATTAAGGTTAATATAAGTATTCAGGGAACTTCTATCACATTTGTTCAATTTACGTCGCTCCTATTTCAGATAGCTATTGCGCTAAGCGGCATCTCAAAGCGCATGAAATGACGAGAGAAATGCACTATTAAACTTCTTGGGTAGGGCGAACAGAGACCCGATTACATCATTTTATATTATGGTTAATTTAAGAATTCAGCAAAATTCTATCACATTTGTTCAATTTACATCGCTCCTATTTCAGATAGCGTATTGGGCTAAGCGGCATCTCAAAGCGCATGGAATGACGAGTAAAATGCGCTAATAAACTTCTAGGATAAGGCAAACGGAGATCCGATTAGACCATTTTATATTACGGTTAATATAAGAATTCAGCGTTATTCTATCACATTTGTTCAACTTACGTCGCTCCTATTTCAGATAGCGTACTCGGATAGGCGGCATCTTAAAGCGCGTGGAAAGGCGAGTAAAATGCACTATTAAACTTCGAGGGTAATGCAAACAGAGACCCGATTAGATCATTTTATATTACGGTTAATATAAGATTTCAGGAAATTCTATCACATTTGTTCAATTTACGTCGCTCCTATTTCAGATAGCTATTGGGCTAAGCGGCATCTCAAAGCGCATGACATGACGAGAGAAATGCACTATTAAACTTCTTGGGTAGGGCGAACAGAGACCCGATTACATCATTTTATATTAAGGTTAATATAAGTATTCAGGGAACTTCTATCACATTTGTTCAATTTACGTCGCTCCTATTTCAGATAGCGTATTGGGCTAAGCGGCATCTCAAAGCGCACGAAAGGGCGAGTAAAATGCACTATTAAACTTCTAGGGTAGGGCAAACAGAGACCCCATTAGATCATTTTATATTTTGGTTAATATAAGAATTCAGCGAAATTCTATCACATTATTTCAATTTACGTCGCTCCTATTTCAGATAGTGTACTGGGCTAGGCGGCATCTTAAAGCGCGTGGAAGGGCGAGTAAAATTCACTACTAAACTTCTACGATAGGGCAATCAGAGTCCCGTTTAGATCATTTTATATTTTCTTTAATGTAAGATTTCAGGGAAATTCTATCACATTTGTTCAATTTACATCGCTGCTATTTCAGATAGCGTATTGGGCTAAGCGGCATCTCAAAGCGCATGGAATGACGAGTAAAATGCACTAATAAACTTCTAGGATAAGGCAAACGGAGATCCGATTAGACCATTTTATATTACGGATAATATAAGAATTCAGCGTAATTCTATCACATTTGTTCAACTTACGTCGCTCCTATTTCAGATAGCGTACTGGGCTAGGCGGCATCTCAAAGCGCGTGGAATGGCGAGTAAAATGCACTCTTAAACATCTATGATAGGGCAATCAGAGACCCGATTAGATCATTTTATATTTTGGTTAATATTAGAATTCAGCGAAATTCTATCACATTTGTTCAATTTACGTCGCTCCTATTTCGGATAGCGTATTGGGCTAAGCTTCATCTCAAAGCGCATGAAATGGCGAGTAAAATGCACTATTAAACTTCTAGGGTAAGGCAAACAGAGACCCGATTAGATCATTTTATATTATGGTTAATATAAGAATTCAGCGAAATGCTATCACATTTGTTCAATTGACGTCGCTCCTATTTCAGATAGCGTATTGGGCTATGCGGCATCTCAAAGCGCATGAAATGACGAGAGGAATGCACTATTAAACTTCTTGGGTAGGGCGAACAGAGACCCGATTACATCATTTTATGTTATGGTTAATTTAAGAATTCAGCAAAATTCTATCACATTTGTTCAATTTACGTCGCTCCTATTTCAGATAGCGTACTGGGCTACGCGGTATCTTAAAGCGCGTGGAATGGCGAGTAAAATGCACTATTAAACTTCTAGCATAAGGCAAACGGAGACCCGATTAGACCATTTTATATTACGGTTAATATAAGAATTCAGCGAAATTCTATCACATTTGTTCAATTTACGTCGCTCCTATTTCAGATAGCGTATTGGGCTATGCGGCATCTCAAAGCGCATGAAATGACGAGAGAAATGCACTATTAAACTTCTTGGGTAGGGCGAACAGAGACCCGATTACATCATTTTATATTATGGTTAATTTAAGAATTCAGCAAAATTCTATCACATTTGTTCAATTTACGTCGCTCCTGTTTCAGATAGCGTACTGGGCTACGCGGTATCTTAAAGCGCGTGGAATGGCGAGTAGAATGCACTATTAAACTTCTAGCATAAGGCAAACGGAGACCCGATTAGACCATTTTATATTACGGTTAATGTAAGAATTCAGCGTTATTCTATCACATTTGTTCAACTTACGTCGCTCCTATTTCAGAAAGCGTACTCGGATAGGCGGCATCTTAAAGCGCGTGGAATGGCGAGTAAAATGCACTATTAAACTTCTCGGGTAATGCAAACAGAGACCCGATTAGATCATTTTATATTACGGTTAATATAAGATTTCAGGGAAATTCTATCACATTTGTTCAATTTACGTCGCTCCTATTTCAGATAGCTATTGGGCTAAGCGGCATCTCAAAGCGCAAGAAATGACGAGAGAAATGCACTATTAAACTTCTTGGGTAGGGCGAACAGAGACCCGATTACATCATTTTATATTATGGTTAATATAAGAATTCAGCGAAATTCTATCACATTTGTTCAATTTGCGTCGCTCCTATTTCAGACAGCGTATTGGGCTAAGCGGCATCTCAAAGCGCATGAAATGACGAATAAAATGCACTATTAAGCTTGTACGCTAGGGCGAACAGAGACCCGATTAGATCATTTAACATTATGGTAAATAAAAGAATTCAGCGAAATTCTATCACATTTGTTCAATTTACGTCGCTCCTATTTCAGATAGCGTACTGGGCTAGGCGGCATCTCAAAGCGCATGAAATGACGAGTAAAATGCTCTATTAAACTTCTAGGGTAGGGCAAACAGAGACCCGATTAGATCATTTTATATTTTGGTTAATATAAGAATTCAGCGAAATTCTATCACATTTGTTCAATTTACGTCGCTCCTATTTCGGATAGCGTATTGGGCTAAGCTGCATCTCAAAGCGCATGAAATGGCGAGTAAAATGCACTATTAAACTACTAGGGTAAGGCAAACAGAGACCCGATTAGATCATTTTATATTACGGTTAATATAAGAATTCAGCGTAATTCTGTGACATTTGTTCAACTTACGTAGCTCCTATTTCAGATAGCGTGCTGGGCTAGGCGGCAACTTAAAGCGCGTGGAATGGCGAGTAAAATGCACTGTTAAACTTCTATGATAGGGCAATCAGAGACCCGATTAGATCATTTTATATTTTGGTTAATATAAGAATTCAGCGAAATTCTATCACATTTGTTCAATTTACGTCGCTCCTATTTCAGATAGGGTATTGGGCTAAGGGGCATCTCAAAGCGCATGGAATGGCGAGTGAAATGCACTATTAAACTTCTAGGGTAGGGCGAACAGACACCCGAATAGATCATTTTATATTACGGTTAATATAAGAATTCAGCGTAATTCTATCACATTTGTTCAACTAACGTCACTCCTATTTCAGATAGCGTACTGGGCTAGGCGGCCTCTTAAAGCCCGTGGAAGGGCGAGTAAAATGCACTTCTAAACTTCTATGATAGGGCAATGAGAGTCCCGTTTAGGTTATTTTATATTTTCTTTAATATAAGATTTCAGGGAAATTCTATCACATTTGTTCAATTTACGTCGCTCCTATTTCAGATAGCTATTGGGCTAAGCGGCATCTCAAAGCGCATGAAATGACGAGTGAAATGTACTATTAAACTTCTAGGGTAGGGCGAACAGAGACCCGATTACATCATTTTATATTATGGTTAATTTAAGAATTCAGCAAAGTTCTATCACAATTGTTCAATTTACATCGCTGCTATTTCAGATAGCGTATTGGGCTAAGCGGCATCTCAAAGCGCATGGAATGGCGAGTAAAATGCACTCTTAAACATCTATGATAGGGCAATCAGAGACCCGATTAGATCATTTTATATTTTGGTTAATATAAGAATTCAGCGAAATTCTATCACATTTGTTTAATTTACGTCGCTCCTATTTCAGATAGCGTATTGGGCTAAGCGTCATCTCAAAGCGCATGAAATGGCGAGTGAAATGCACTATTAAACTTCTAGGGTAGGGCAATCAGAGACCAGATTAGATCATTTTATATTATGGTTAATTTAAGAATTCAGCAGAATTCTATCACATTTGTTCAATTTACGTCGTTCCTATTTCAGATAGCATACTGGGCTAGGCGGCATCTTAAAGCGCGTGGAATGGCGAGTAAAATGCACTATTAAACTTCTATGATAGGGCAATCAGGGACCCGATCAGATCATTTTATATTTTGGTTTATATAAGAATTCAGGGAAATTCTATCACATTTGTTCAATTTACGTCGCTCCTATTTCAGATAGCGTATTGGGCTAGGCGGCATCTTAAAGCGCGTGGAATGGCGAGTAAAATGCACAATTAAACTTCTATGATAGGGCAATCAGGGACCCGATCAGATCATTTTATATTTTGGTTAATATAAGAATTCAAGGAAATTCTATCACATTTGTTCAATTTACGTCGCTCCTATTTCAGATAGCGTATTAGGCTAAGCGGCATCTCAATGCGCATGAAATGGCGAGTAAAATGCACTATTAAACTTCTAGGGTAATGCAAAGAGAGACCCGATTAGATCATTTTATATTACGGTTAATATAAGAATTAAGCGTAATTCTATCACATTTGTTCAATTTACGTCACTCCTATTTCAGATAGCCTACTGGGCTAGGCGGCATCTCAAAGCGCATGAAATGACGAGTAAAATGCTCTATTAAACTTCTAGGGTAGGGCAAACAGAGACCCGATTAGTTCATTTTATATTTTGGTTAATATAAGAATCCAGCGAAATTCTATCACATTTGTTCAGTTTACGTCGCTCCTATTTCAGTTAGCGTATTGGGCTAAGCGGCATCTCAAAGCGCACGAAAGGGCGAGTAAAATGCAGTATTAAGCTTCTAGGGTGGGGCAAGCAGAGACCCGATCAGATCATTTTATATTATGGTTAATTTAATCATTCAGCAAAATTCTATCACTTTTGTTCAATTTACGTCGTTCCTATTTCAGATAGCGTACTGGGCTAGGCGGCACCTTAAAGCGCGTGGAATGGCGAGCAAAATGCACTATTAAGCTTCTATGATAGGGCAATAAGAGACCCGATTAGATCATTTTATATTTTGGTTAATATAAGATTTCAGCGAAATTCCATCACACTTATTCAATTTACGTCGCTCCTATTTCAGATAGCTTATTGAGCTAAGCGGCATCTCAAAGCGCATGAAATGAGGAGTGAAATGCACTATTAAACTTCTAGGGTAGGGCGAACAGAGACCCGATTAGATCATTTTACATTAAGGTTAATATAAGAATTCAGGGAAATTCTGTCACATTTGTTCAATTTACGTTGCTCCTATTTCAGATAGCGTACTGGGCTGGGCGGCACCTTAAAGCGCGTGGAATGGTGAGTAAAATGCAATATTAAACTTCTATGATAGGGCAATCAGAGACCCGATTAGATCATTTTATAATTTGGTTATTATAAGAATTCAGCGAAATTCTATCACATTTGTTCAATTTACGTCGCTCCTATTTCAGATAGCGTATTGGGCTAAGCAGCATCTCAAAGCGCATGAAATGGCGAATAAAATTCACTATTAAACTTATAGGCTAGGGCGAACAGAGACCCGATTAGATCATTTTACATTATGGTGAATAAAAGAATTCAGCGAAATTCTATCACTTTTGTTCAATTTACGTCTCTCCTATTTCAGATAGCGCAGTGTGCTAAGCGGCATCTCAAAGCGCATGAAATGACGAGTGAAATTCACTATTAAACTTCTAGGGTAAGGCAAAGAGAGTCCCGATTAGATCATATTACATTATGGTTAATAAAAGAATTCAGCGAAATTCTATCACATTTGTTAAATTTACGTCGCTCCTATTTCAGATAGTGTATTGGGCTAAGCGGCATCTCAAAGCGCATGAAATGACCAGTGAAATGCACTATTAAACTTCTAGGGTAAGGGAAAGAGAGAACCGATTAGGTCATTTTATATTACGGTTAATATAAGAATTCAGCAAAATTCTGTCACATTTGTTCAATTTACGTTGCTCCTATTTCAGATAGCGTACTGGGCTTGGCGGCATCTTAAAGCGCGTGGAATGACGAGTGAAATGCACTATTAAACTTCCAGGGTAGGGCAACCAGAGACCCGATTAGATCATTTTATATTACCGTTAATTTAAGAATTCAGCAAAATTCTATCACATTTGTTCAATTTACGTCGCCCCTATTTCAGATAGCGTACTGGGATGGGCGGCATCTTAAAGGGCGTGGAATGGCGAGTAAAATGCACTATTAAACTTCTATGATAGGGCAATCAGAGACCCGATTAGATCATTTTATATTTTGTTTAATATAAGAATTCAGCGAAATTCTATCACATTTGTTTAATTTACGACGCTCCTATTTCAGATAGCTTATTGGGCTAAGCGGCATCTCAAAGCGCATGAAATGACGAGTGAAATGCACTATAAATCTTCTAGGATAAGGCAAAGAGAGACCCGATTAGATCATTTTATATTACGGTTAATATAAGAATTCAGCGTAATTCTGTGACATTTGTTCAACTTACGTAGCTCCTATTTCAGATAGCGTACTGGGCTAGGCGGAAACTTAAAGCGCGTGGAATGGCGAGTAAAATGCACTATTAAACTTCTATGATAGGGCAATCAGAGACCCGATTAGATCATTTTATATTGTGTTTACTATAACATTTCAGGGAAATTCTATCACATTTGTTGAATTTACGTCGCTCCTATTTCAGATAGCGTATTGGGCTAAGCGGCATCTCAAAGCGCATGAAATGGCGAGTAAAATGCACTGTTAAACTTGTAGGGTAGGTCAAACAGAGACCCGATTAGATCATTTCATATTATGGTTAATTTAAGAATTCAGAAAAATTCTATCACATTTGTTCAGTTTACGTCGCTCCTATTTCAGATGGCGTACTCGGATAGGCGGCATCTTAAAGCGCGTGGAATGGCGAGTAAAATGCACTATTAAACTTCTAGGGTAATGCAAACAGAGAGCCGATTAGATCATTTTATATTACGGTTAATATAAGATTTCAGGGAAATTCTATCACATTTGTTCAATTTACGTCGCTCCTATTTCAGGTAGCGTACTGGGCTAGGCGGCATCTTAAAGCGCGTGGACTGGCGAGTAAAATGCACTATTAAACTTCTATGATAGGGCAATCAGAGACCCGATTTGATCATTTTATATTTTGGTTAATATAAGGATTCAGCGTAATTCTATCACATTTGTTCAATTTACGTCGCTCCTATTTCAGATAGCATATTGTGCTAAGCGGCATCTCAAAGCGCATGAAATGACGAGTGAAATGCACTATTAAACTTCTAGGGTAGGGCGAACAAAGACCCGATTAGATCATTTTACATTAAGGTTAATATAAGAATTCAGCGAAATTCTATCACATTTGTTCAATTTACGTCGCTCCTATTTCAGATAGCGTATTGGGCTAAGCTGAATCTCAAAGCGCAAGAAATGGCTCGTAAAATGCACTATTAAACTTCTAGGGTAGGGCAAACAGAGACCGGATTAGATAATTTTATATTTTGGTTAATATCAGAATTCAGCGAAATTCTGTCACATTTGTTCAATTTACGTCGCTCCTATTTCAGATAGCGTATTGGGCTAAGCGGCATCTCAAAGCGCATGAATTGGCGAGTAAAATGCACTATTAAACTTCTAGGATAAGGCAAAGAGAGACCCGATTAGATCATTTTATATTACGGTTAATATAAGAATTCAGCGTAATTCTATCACATTTGTTCAACTTACGTCGCTGATATTTCAGATAGCGTATTGGGCTAAGCGGCATCTGAAAGGGCATGAAATGACGAGTGAAATGCACTATTAAACTTCTAGGATAAGGCAAACAGAGATCCGATTAGATCTTTTTATATTACGGTTAATATAAGAATTCAGCGTAATTCTATCACATTTGTTCAACTTACGTCGCTGATATTTCAGATAGCGTATTGGGCTAAGCGGCATCTCAAAGCGCAAGAAATGGCGAGTAAAATGCACTATTAAACTTCTAGGGTAGGGCAAACAGGGACCCGATTAGATCAATTTATATTATGGTTAATTTAAGAATTCAGCGAAATTCTATCACATTTGTTCAATTTACGTCGCTCCTATTTCAGATAGCGTATTGGGCTAAGCGGCATCTCAAAGCGCATGAAATGGCGAGTAAAATGCACTATTAAACTTCTAGGATAAGGCAAACAGATACCCGATTAGATCATTTTATATAACGGTTAATATAAGAATTCAGCGTAATTCTGTCACATTTGTTCAACTTACGTAGCTCCTATTTCAGATAGCGTACTGGGCTAGGCTGCAACTTAAACCGCGTGGAATGGCGAGTAAAATGCACTATTAAACTTCTATGATAGGGCAATCAGAGACCCGATTAGATCATTTTATATTGTGTTTACTATAACATTTCAGGGAAATTCTATCACATTTGTTCAATTTACGTCGCTCCTATTTCAGATAGCGTATTAGGCTAAGCGGCATCTCAAAGCGCATGAAATGGCAAGTAAAATGCACTATTAAACTTCTAGGGTAGGGCAATCAGAGACCCGGTTAGATCATTTATATTTTGGTTAATATAAGAATTCAGCGAAATTCTATCACATTTCTTCAATTTACGTCGCTCCTATTTCGGATAGCGTATTGGGCTAAGCGCCATCTCAAAGCGCATGAAATGGCGAGGAAAATGCACTATTAAACTTCTAGGGTAGGGCAAACTGAGACCCGATTAGATCATTTTATAATGCGGTTAATTTTAGAATTCAGCCAAATTCTATCACATTTGTTCAATTTACGTCGCTCCTATTTCAGATAGCGTACTGGGCTAGGCGGAATCTTAAAGCGCGTGGATTGGCGAGTAAAATGCACTATTAAACTTCTATGACAGGGCAATCAGAGACCCGATTAGATCATTTTATATTTTGGTTAATATATGAATTCAGCGAAATTCTATCACATTTGTTTTATTTACGTCGTTCCTATTTCAGATAGCATACTGGGCTAGGCGGCATCTTAAAGCGCGTGGAATGGAGAGTAAAATGCACTATTAAACGTCTATGATAGGGCAATCAGAGACCCGATTAGATCATTTTATATTTTGGTTAATATAAGGATTCAGCGTAATTCTATCACATTTGTTCAATTTACGTCACTCCTATTTCAGATAGCGTATTGGGCTAAGCGGCATCTCAAAGCGCATGAAATGGCGAGTAAAATGCACTATTAAACTTCTAGGATAAGGCAAACAGAGACACGATTAGATCATTTTATATTACGGTTAATATAAGAATTCAGCGTAATTCTGTCACATTTGCTCAACTTACGTAGCTCCTATTGCAGATAGCGTACTGGGCTGGGCGGCAACTTAAACCGCGTGGAATGGCGAGTAAAATGCACTATTAAACTTCTATGATAGGGCAATCAGAGGCCCGATTAGATCATTTTATATTTTGTTTACTATAACATTTCGGGGAAATTCTATCACATTTGTTCAATTTACGTCGCTCCTATTTCAGATAGCGTATTGGTCTAAGCGGCATCTCAAAGCGCATGAAATGACGAATAAAATGCACTATTAAACTTCTAGGGTAGGGCGAACAAAGACGCGATTAGATCATTTTACATTAAGGTTAATATAAGAATTCAGCGAAATTCTATCACATTTGTTCAATTTACGTCGCTCCTATTTCAGATAGCGTATTGGGCTAAGCGGCATCTCAAAGCGCATGAAATGGCGAGTAAAATGCACTATTAAACTTCTAGGATAAGGCAAAGAGAGACCAGATTAGATCATTTTATATTACGGTTAATATAAGAATGCAGCGTAATTCTGTGACATTTGTTCAATTTACGTCGCTCCTATTTCATATAGCGTATTGGGCTAAGCGGCATCTCACAGCGCATGAAATGACGAGAGAAATTCACTATTAAACTTCTTGGGTAGGGCGAACAGAGACCAGATTAGATCATTTTATATTATGGTTAATTTAAGAATTCAGCAGAATTCTATCACATTTGTTCAATTTACGTCGTTCCTATTTCAGATAGCATACTGGGCTAGGCGGCATCTTAAAGCGCGTGGAATGGCGAGTAAAATGCACTATTAAACTTCTATGATAGGGCAATCAGGGACCCGATCAGATCATTTTATATTTTGGTTTATATAAGAATTCAGGGAAATTCTATCACATTTGTTCAATTTACGTCGCTCCTATTTCAGATAGCGTATTGGGCTAGGCGGCATCTTAAAGCGCGTGGAATGGCGAGTAAAATGCACTATTAAACTTCTATGATAGGGCAATCAGGGACCCGATCAGATCATTTTATATTTTGGTTAATATAAGAATTCAAGGAAATTCTATCACATTTGTTCAATTTACGTCGCTCCTATTTCAGATAGCGTATTAGGCTAAGCGGCATCTCAATGCGCATGAAATGGCGAGTAAAATGCACTATTAAACTTCTAGGGTAATGCAAAGAGAGACCCGATTAGATCATTTTATATTACGGTTAATATAAGAATTAAGCGTAATTCTATCACATTTGTTCAATTTACGTCACTCCTATTTCAGATAGCCTACTGGGCTAGGCGGCATCTCAAAGCGCATGAAATGACGAGTAAAATGCTCTATTAAACTTCTAGGGTAGGGCAAACAGAGACCCGATTAGTTCATTTTATATTTTGGTTAATATAAGAATCCAGCGAAATTCTATCACATTTGTTCAGTTTACGTCGCTCCTATTTCAGTTAGCGTATTGGGCTAAGCGGCATCTCAAAGCGCACGAAAGGGCGAGTAAAATGCAGTATTAAGCTTCTAGGGTGGGGCAAGCAGAGACCCGATCAGATCATTTTATATTATGGTTAATTTAATCATTCAGCAAAATTCTATCACTTTTGTTCAATTTACGTCGTTCCTATTTCAGATAGCGTACTGGGCTAGGCGGCACCTTAAAGCGCGTGGAATGGCGAGCAAAATGCACTATTAAGCTTCTATGATAGGGCAATAAGAGACCCGATTAGATCATTTTATATTTTGGTTAATATAAGATTTCAGCGAAATTCCATCACACTTATTCAATTTACGTCGCTCCTATTTCAGATAGCTTATTGAGCTAAGCGGCATCTCAAAGCGCATGAAATGAGGAGTGAAATGCACTATTAAACTTCTAGGGTAGGGCGAACAGAGACCCGATTAGATCATTTTACATTAAGGTTAATATAAGAATTCAGGGAAATTCTGTCACATTTGTTCAATTTACGTTGCTCCTATTTCAGATAGCGTACTGGGCTGGGCGGCACCTTAAAGCGCGTGGAATGGTGAGTAAAATGCAATATTAAACTTCTATGATAGGGCAATCAGAGACCCGATTAGATCATTTTATAATTTGGTTATTATAAGAATTCAGCGAAATTCTATCACATTTGTTCAATTTACGTCGCTCCTATTTCAGATAGCGTATTGGGCTAAGCAGCATCTCAAAGCGCATGAAATGGCGAATAAAATTCACTATTAAACTTATAGGCTAGGGCGAACAGAGACCCGATTAGATCATTTTACATTATGGTGAATAAAAGAATTCAGCGAAATTCTATCACTTTTGTTCAATTTACGTCTCTCCTATTTCAGATAGCGCAGTGTGCTAAGCGGCATCTCAAAGCGCATGAAATGACGAGTGAAATTCACTATTAAACTTCTAGGGTAAGGCAAAGAGAGTCCCGATTAGATCATATTACATTATGGTTAATAAAAGAATTCAGCGAAATTCTATCACATTTGTTAAATTTACGTCGCTCCTATTTCAGATAGTGTATTGGGCTAAGCGGCATCTCAAAGCGCATGAAATGACCAGTGAAATGCACTATTAAACTTCTAGGGTAAGGGAAAGAGAGAACCGATTAGGTCATTTTATATTACGGTTAATATAAGAATTCAGCAAAATTCTGTCACATTTGTTCAATTTACGTTGCTCCTATTTCAGATAGCGTACTGGGCTTGGCGGCATCTTAAAGCGCGTGGAATGACGAGTGAAATGCACTATTAAACTTCCAGGGTAGGGCAACCAGAGACCCGATTAGATCATTTTATATTACCGTTAATTTAAGAATTCAGCAAAATTCTATCACATTTGTTCAATTTACGTCGCCCCTATTTCAGATAGCGTACTGGGATGGGCGGCATCTTAAAGGGCGTGGAATGGCGAGTAAAATGCACTATTAAACTTCTATGATAGGGCAATCAGAGACCCGATTAGATCATTTTATATTTTGTTTAATATAAGAATTCAGCGAAATTCTATCACATTTGTTTAATTTACGACGCTCCTATTTCAGATAGCTTATTGGGCTAAGCGGCATCTCAAAGCGCATGAAATGACGAGTGAAATGCACTATAAATCTTCTAGGATAAGGCAAAGAGAGACCCGATTAGATCATTTTATATTACGGTTAATATAAGAATTCAGCGTAATTCTGTGACATTTGTTCAACTTACGTAGCTCCTATTTCAGATAGCGTACTGGGCTAGGCGGAAACTTAAAGCGCGTGGAATGGCGAGTAAAATGCACTATTAAACTTCTATGATAGGGCAATCAGAGACCCGATTAGATCATTTTATATTGTGTTTACTATAACATTTCAGGGAAATTCTATCACATTTGTTGAATTTACGTCGCTCCTATTTCAGATAGCGTATTGGGCTAAGCGGCATCTCAAAGCGCATGAAATGGCGAGTAAAATGCACTGTTAAACTTGTAGGGTAGGTCAAACAGAGACCCGATTAGATCATTTCATATTATGGTTAATTTAAGAATTCAGAAAAATTCTATCACATTTGTTCAGTTTACGTCGCTCCTATTTCAGATGGCGTACTCGGATAGGCGGCATCTTAAAGCGCGTGGAATGGCGAGTAAAATGCACTATTAAACTTCTAGGGTAATGCAAACAGAGAGCCGATTAGATCATTTTATATTACGGTTAATATAAGATTTCAGGGAAATTCTATCACATTTGTTCAATTTACGTCGCTCCTATTTCAGGTAGCGTACTGGGCTAGGCGGCATCTTAAAGCGCGTGGACTGGCGAGTAAAATGCACTATTAAACTTCTATGATAGGGCAATCAGAGACCCGATTTGATCATTTTATATTTTGGTTAATATAAGGATTCAGCGTAATTCTATCACATTTGTTCAATTTACGTCGCTCCTATTTCAGATAGCATATTGTGCTAAGCGGCATCTCAAAGCGCATGAAATGACGAGTGAAATGCACTATTAAACTTCTAGGGTAGGGCGAACAAAGACCCGATTAGATCATTTTACATTAAGGTTAATATAAGAATTCAGCGAAATTCTATCACATTTGTTCAATTTACGTCGCTCCTATTTCAGATAGCGTATTGGGCTAAGCTGAATCTCAAAGCGCAAGAAATGGCTCGTAAAATGCACTATTAAACTTCTAGGGTAGGGCAAACAGAGACGGGATTAGATAATTTTATATTTTGGTTAATATCAGAATTCAGCGAAATTCTGTCACATTTGTTCAATTTACGTCGCTCCTATTTCAGATAGCGTATTGGGCTAAGCGGCATCTCAAAGCGCATGAATTGGCGAGTAAAATGCACTATTAAACTTCTAGGATAAGGCAAAGAGAGACCCGATTAGATCATTTTATATTACGGTTAATATAAGAATTCAGCGTAATTCTATCACATTTGTTCAACTTACGTCGCTGATATTTCAGATAGCGTATTGGGCTAAGCGGCATCTGAAAGGGCATGAAATGACGAGTGAAATGCACTATTAAACTTCTAGGATAAGGCAAACAGAGATCCGATTAGATCTTTTTATATTACGGTTAATATAAGAATTCAGCGTAATTCTATCACATTTGTTCAACTTACGTCGCTGATATTTCAGATAGCGTATTGGGCTAAGCGGCATCTCAAAGCGCAAGAAATGGCGAGTAAAATGCACTATTAAACTTCTAGGGTAGGGCAAACAGGGACCCGATTAGATCAATTTATATTATGGTTAATTTAAGAATTCAGCGAAATTCTATCACATTTGTTCAATTTACGTCGCTCCTATTTCAGATAGCGTATTGGGCTAAGCGGCATCTCAAAGCGCATGAAATGGCGAGTAAAATGCACTATTAAACTTCTAGGATAAGGCAAACAGATACCCGATTAGATCATTTTATATAACGGTTAATATAAGAATTCAGCGTAATTCTGTCACATTTGTTCAACTTACGTAGCTCCTATTTCAGATAGCGTACTGGGCTAGGCTGCAACTTAAACCGCGTGGAATGGCGAGTAAAATGCACTATTAAACTTCTATGATAGGGCAATCAGAGACCCGATTAGATCATTTTATATTGTGTTTACTATAACATTTCAGGGAAATTCTATCACATTTGTTCAATTTACGTCGCTCCTATTTCAGATAGCGTATTAGGCTAAGCGGCATCTCAAAGCGCATGAAATGGCAAGTAAAATGCACTATTAAACTTCTAGGGTAGGGCAATCAGAGACCCGGTTAGATCATTTATATTTTGGTTAATATAAGAATTCAGCGAAATTCTATCACATTTCTTCAATTTACGTCGCTCCTATTTCGGATAGCGTATTGGGCTAAGCGCCATCTCAAAGCGCATGAAATGGCGAGGAAAATGCACTATTAAACTTCTAGGGTAGGGCAAACTGAGACCCGATTAGATCATTTTATAATGCGGTTAATTTTAGAATTCAGCCAAATTCTATCACATTTGTTCAATTTACGTCGCTCCTATTTCAGATAGCGTACTGGGCTAGGCGGAATCTTAAAGCGCGTGGATTGGCGAGTAAAATGCACTATTAAACTTCTATGACAGGGCAATCAGAGACCCGATTAGATCATTTTATATTTTGGTTAATATATGAATTCAGCGAAATTCTATCACATTTGTTTTATTTACGTCGTTCCTATTTCAGATAGCATACTGGGCTAGGCGGCATCTTAAAGCGCGTGGAATGGAGAGTAAAATGCACTATTAAACTTCTATGATAGGGCAATCAGAGACCCGATTAGATCATTTTATATTTTGGTTAATATAAGAATTCAGCGTAATTCTATCACATTTGTTCAATTTACGTCACTCCTATTTCAGATAGCGTATTGGGCTAAGCGGCATCTCAAAGCGCATGAAATGGCGAGTAAAATGCACTATTAAACTTCTAGGATAAGGCAAACAGAGACACGATTAGATCATTTTATATTACGGTTAATATAAGAATTCAGCGTAATTCTGTCACATTTGCTCAACTTACGTAGCTCCTATTGCAGATAGCGTACTGGGCTGGGCGGCAACTTAAACCGCGTGGAATGGCGAGTAAAATGCACTATTAAACTTCTATGATAGGGCAATCAGAGGCCCGATTAGATCATTTTATATTTTGTTTACTATAACATTTCGGGGAAATTCTATCACATTTGTTCAATTTACGTCGCTCCTATTTCAGATAGCGTATTGGTCTAAGCGGCATCTCAAAGCGCATGAAATGACGAATAAAATGCACTATTAAACTTCTAGGGTAGGGCGAACAAAGACGCGATTAGATCATTTTACATTAAGGTTAATATAAGAATTCAGCGAAATTCTATCACATTTGTTCAATTTACGTCGCTCCTATTTCAGATAGCGTATTGGGCTAAGCGGCATCTCAAAGCGCATGAAATGGCGAGTAAAATGCACTATTAAACTTCTAGGATAAGGCAAAGAGAGACCAGATTAGATCATTTTATATTACGGTTAATATAAGAATGCAGCGTAATTCTGTGACATTTGTTCAATTTACGTCGCTCCTATTTCATATAGCGTATTGGGCTAAGCGGCATCTCACAGCGCATGAAATGACGAGAGAAATTCACTATTAAACTTCTTGGGTAGGGCGAACAGAGACCTGATTAGGTCATTTCATATTATGGTTAATTTAAGAATGCAGCGAAATTCTATCACATTTGTTCAATTTGCGTCGTTCCTATTTCAGATAGCGTATTGGGCTAAGCGGCATATCAAAGCGCATGAAATGGCGAGTAAAATGCAGTATTAAACTTCTAGGATAAGGCAAACAGAGACCCGATTAGATCATTTTATATTACGGTTAATATAAGAATTCAGCGTAATTCTGTGACATTTGTTCAACTTACGTAGCTCCTATTTCAGATAGCGTACTGGGCTAGGCGGCAACTTAAAGCGCGTGGAATGGCGAGTAAAATGCACTATTAAACTTCTATGATAGGGCAATCAGAGACCCGATTAGATCATTTTATATTGTGTTTACTATAACATTTCAGGGAAATTCTATCACATTTGTTCAACTTACGTCGCTCCTATTTCAGATAGCGTATTGGGCTAAGCGGCATCTCAAAGCGCATGAAATGGCGAGTAAAATGCACTGTTAAACTTGTAGGGTAGGTCAAACAGAGACCCGATTAGATCATTTCATATTATGGTTAATTTAAGAATTCAGAAAAATTCTATCACATTTGTTCAGTTTACGTCGCTCCTATTTCAGATGGCGTACTCGGATAGGCGGCATCTTAAAGCGCGTGGAATGGCGAGTAAAATGCACTGTTAAACTTCTAGGGTAATGCAAACAGAGAGCCGGTTAGATCATTTTATATTACGGTTAATATAAGATTTCAGGGAAATTCTATCACATTTGTTCAATTTACGTCGCTCCTATTTCAGATAGCGTACTGGGCTAGGCGACACCTTAAAGCGCGTGGAATGGCGAGTAAAATGCACTATTAAACTTCTATGATAGGGCAATCAGAGACCCGATTAGATCATTTTATATTTTGGTTAATATAAGGATTCAGCGTAATTCTATCACATTTGTTCAATTACGTCGCTCCTATTTCAGATAGCATATTGTGCTAAGCGGCATCTCAAAGCGCATGAAATGACGAGTGAAATGCACTATTAAGCATCTAGGGTAAGGCAAACAGAGACCCGATTAGATCATTTTATATTATGGTTAATATAAGATTTCAGGGAAATTCTATCACATTTGTTCAATTTACGTCGCTCCTATTTCAGATAGCGTACTGGGCTAAGCGGCATCTCAAAGCGCATGAAATGGCGAGTAAAATGCACTATTAAACATCTAGGATAAGGCAAACAGAGACCCGATTAGATCATTTTATATTACGGTTAATATAAGAATTCAGCGTAATTCTGTGACATTTGTTCAACTTACGTAGCCCCTATTTCAGATAGCGTATTGGGCTAGGCGGCAACGTAAAGCGCGTGGAATGGCGAGTAAAATGCACTATTAAACTTCTATGATAGGGCAATCAGAGACCCGATTAGATCATTTTATATTTTGTTTACAATAACATTTCAGGGAAATTCTATCCCATTTGTTCAATTTACGTCGCTCCTATTCCAGATAGCGTATTGGGCTAAGCGGCATCACAAAGCGCATGAAATGGCGAGTAAAATGCACTATTAAACTTCTAGGGTAATGCAAACAGAGACCCGATTTGATCATTTCATATTACGGTTAATATAAGAATTCAGCGTAATTCTATCACATTTGTTCAATATACGTCGCTCCTATTTCAGATAGCGTACTCGGATAGGCGGCATCTTAAAGCGCGTGGAATGGCGAGTAAAATGCACTATTAAACTTCTATGATAGGGCAATCAGAGACCCGATTAGATCATTTTATATTTTGGTTAATATAAGAATTCAGCGAAATTCTATGACATTTGTTTAATTTACGTCGCTCCTATTTCAGATAGCGTATTGGGCTAAGCGGCATCTTAAAGCGCGTGGAATGGCGAGTACAATGCACTATTAAACTTCTATGATAGGGCAATCAGAGACCCGATTAGAACATTTTATATTTTGGTTAATATATGAATTCAGCAAAATTCTATCACATTTGTTCAATTTACGTCGTTCCTATTTCAGATAGCATACTGAGCTAGGCGGCATCTTAAAGCGCGTGGAATGGAGAGTAAAATGCACTATTAAACGTCTATGATAGGGCAATCAGAGACCCGATTAGATCATTTTATATTTTGGTTAATATAAGGATTCAGCGTAATTCTATCACATTTGTTCAATTTACGTCACTCCTATTTCAGATAGCGTATTGGGCTAAGCGGCATCTCGAAGCGCATGAAATGGCGAGTAAAATGCACTATTAAACTTCTTGGATAAGGCAAACAGAGACTCGATTAGATCATTTTATATTACGGTTAATATAAGAATGCAGCGTAATTCTGTCACATTTGCTCAACTTACGTAGCTCCTATTTCAGATAGCGTACTGGGCTAGGCGGCAACTTAAACCGCGTGGAATGGCGAGTAAAATGCACTATTAAACTTCTATGATAGGGCAATCAGAGATCCGATTAGATCATTTTATATTTTGTTTACTATAACATTTCAGGGAAATTCTATCACATTTGTTCAATTTACGTCGCTCCTATTTCAGATAGCGTATTGGTCTAAGCGGCATCTCAAAGCGCATGAAATGACGAATAAAATGCACTATTAAACTTCTAGGGTAGGGCGAACAAAGACCCGATTAGATCATTTTACATTAAGGTTAATATAAGAATTCAGCGAAATTCTATCACATTTGTTCAATTTACGTCGCTCCTATTTCAGATAGCGTATTGGGCTAAGCGGCATCTCAAAGCGCATGAAATGGCGAGTAAAATGCACTATTAAACTTCTAGGATAAGGCAAACAGAGACCCGATTAGATCTTTTTATATTACGGTTAATATAAGAATTCAGCGTAATTCTATCACATTTGTTCAACTTACGTCGCTGATATTTCAGATAGCGTATTGGGCTAAGCGGCATCTCAAAGCGCAAGAAATGGCGAGTAAAATGCACTATTAAACTTCTAGGGTAGGGGAAACAGAGACCCGATTAGATCAATTTATATTATGGTTAATTTAAGAATTCAGCGTAATTCTATCACATTTGTTCAATTTACGTCGCTCCTATTTCAGATAGCGTATTGGGCTAAGCGGCACCTCAAAGCGCATGAAATGGCGAGTAAAATGCACTATTAAACTTCTAGGATAAGGCAAAGAGAGACCCGATTAGATCGTTTATATTACGGTTAATATAAGAATTCAGCGTAATTCTGTGACATTTGTTCAACTTACGTAGCTCCTATTTCAGATAGCGTACTGGGCTAGGCGGCATCTTAAAGCGCGTGGAATGGCGAGTACAATGCACTATTAAACTTCTATGATAGGGCAATCAGAGACCCGATTAGAACATTTTATATTTTGGTTAATATAAGAATTCAGCGAAATTCTATCACAATTGTTCAATTTACATCGCTCCTATTTCAGATAGCGTATTGGGCTAAGCGGCATCTCAAAGCGCATGAAATGGCGAGTAAAATGCACTATTAAACATCTAGGATAAGGCAAACAGAGACCCGATTAGATCATTTTATATTACGGTTAATATAAGAATTCAGCGTAATTCTATCACATTTGTTCAACATACGTCGCTCCTATTTCAGATAGCGTACTGGGCTAGGCGGCATCTTAATGCGCGTGGAAGGGCGAGTAAAATGCACTACTAAACTTCTATGGTAGGGCAGTCAGAGTCCCGTTTAGATCATTTTATGTATTGTTTAATATAAGATTTCAGGGAAATTCTATCACATTTGTTCAATTTACGTCGCTCCTATTTCAGATAGCGTATTGGGCTAAGCGGCATCTCACAGCTCATGAAATGACGAGAGAAATGCACTATTAAACTTCTTGGGTAGGGCGAACAGAGACCCGATTAGGTCACTTCATATTGTGGTTAATTTAAGAATTCAGCGAAATTCTATCACATTTGTTCAATTTACGTCGCTCCTATTGCAGATAGCGTATTGGGCTAAGCGGCATCTCAAAGCGCATGAAATGGCGAGTAAAATGCACTGTTAAACTTCTAGGGTAGGGCAAACAGAGACCCCATTAGATCATTTTATATTATGGTTAATTTAAGAATTCAGCGAAATTCTATCACATTTGTTCAATTTACGTCGCTCCTATTTCAGATAGCGTATTGGGCCAAGCGGCATCTCAAAGCGCATGAAATGGCGAGTAAAATGCACTGTTAAACTTGTAGGGTAGGTCAAACAGAGACCCGATTAGATCATTTCATATTATGGTTAATTTAAGAATTCAGAAAAATTCTATCACATTTGTTCAGTTTACGTCGCTCCTATTTCAGATGGCGTACTCGGATAGGCGGCATCTTAAAGCGCGTGGAATGGCGAGTAAAATGCACTATTAAACTACAAGGGTAATGCAAACAGAGAGCCGATTAGATCATTTTATATTACGGTTAATATAAGATTTCAGGGAAATTCTATCACATTTGTTCAATTTACGTCGCTCCTATTTCAGATAGCGTACTGGGCTAAGCGGCATCTCAAAGCGCATGAAATGGCGAGTAAAATGCACTATTAAACTTCTAGGATAAGGCAAACAGAGACCCGATTAGATTATTTTATATTACGGTTAATATAAGAATTCATCGTAATTCTATCACATTTGTTCAACATACGTCGCTCCTATTTCAGATAGTGTACTGGGCTAGGCGGCATCTTAATGCGCGTGGAAGGGCGAGTAAAATGCACTACTAAACTTCTATGGTAGGGCAGTCAGAGTCCCGTTTAGATCATTTTATGTATTGTTTAATATAAGATTTCAGGGAAATTCTATCACATTTGTTCAATTTACGTATCTCCTATTTCAGATAGCGTATTGGGCTAAGCGGCATCTCAAAGCGCAAGAAATGGCGAGTAAAATGCACTATTAAACTTCTAGGGTAGGGCAAACAGAGACCCCATTAGATCATTTTATATTATGGTTAATTTAAGAATTCAGCGAAATTCTATCACATTTCTTCAATTTACGTCGCTCCTATTTCAGATAGCGTATTGGGCTAAGCGGCATCTCAAAGCGCATGAAATGGCGAGTAAAATGCACTGTTAAACTTGTAGGGTAGGTCAAACAGAGACCCGATTAGATCATTTCATATTATTGTTAATTTAAGAATTCAGAAAAATTCTATCACATTTGTTCAATTTACGTCGCTCCTATTTCAGATGGCGTACTCGGATAGGCGGCATCTTAAAGCGCGTGGAATGGCGAGTAAAATGCACTATTAAACTTCTAGGATAAGGCAAACAGAGACCCGATTAGATCATTTTATATTACGGTTAATATAAGAATTCAGCGTAATTCTGTGACATTTGTTCAACTTACGTAGCCCCTATTTCAGATAGCGTATTGGGCTAGGCGGCAACGTAAAGCGCGTGGAATGGCGAGTAAAATGCACTATTAAACTTCTATGATAGGGCAATCAGAGACCCGATTAGATCATTTTATATTTTGTTTACTATAACATTTCAGGGAAATTCTATCCCATTTGTTCAATTTACGTCGCTCCTATTCCAGATAGCGTATTGGGCTAAGCGGCATCACAAAGCGCATGAAATGGCGAGTAAAATGCACTATTAAACTTCTAGGGTAATGCAAACAGAGACCCGATTAGATCATTTTATATTACGGTTATATAAGATTTCAGGGAAATTCTATCACATTTGTTCAATTTACGTCGCTCCTATTTCAGATAGCTATTGGGCTAAGCGGCATCTCAAAGCGCATGAAATGACGAGAGAAATGCACTATTAAACTTCTTGGGTAGGGCGAACAGAGACCCGATTACATCATTTTATATTATGGTTAATATAAGAATTCAGCGAAATTCTATCACATTTGTTCAATTTACGTCGCTCCTATGTCAGATAGCGTATTGGCCTAAGCGGCACCTCAAAGCGCATGAAATGACGACTGAAATGCACTATTAAACTTCTAGGGTAGGGCGAACAAAGACCCGATTAGATCATTTAACGTTATGGTTAATAAAAGAATTCAGCGAAATTCTATCACATTTGTTCAATTTACATCGCTCCTATTTCAGATAGCGTATTGGGCTAAGCGGCATTTCAAAGCGCATGAAATGGCGAGCAAAATGCACTATTCAACTTCTAGGATAAGGCAAACAGAGACCCGATTAGGTCATTTTATATTTTGTTTAATATAAGAATTCAGCGAAATTCTATCACATTTGTTGAATTTACGTCGCTCCTATTTCAGATAGCGTATTGGGCTAAGCGGCATCTTAAAGCGCGCGGAATGGCGAGTAAAATGCACTATTAAACTTCTATGATAGGGCAATCAGAGACCCGGTTAGATCATTTTATATTTTGCTTACTATAACATTTCAGGGAAATTCTATCACATTTGTTCAATTTACGTCGCTCCTATTTCAGATAGCGTATTGGGCTAAGCGGCATCTCAAAGCGCAAGAAATGGCCAGTAAAATGCACTATTAAACTTCTAGGGTAGGGCACACAGAGACCCGATTAGATCATTTCATATTATGGTTAATTTAAGAATTCAGCGAAATTCTATCACATTTGTTCAATTTACATCGCTCCTATTTCAGATAGCGTACTCGGATAGGCGGCATCTTAAAGCGCGTGGAATGGCGAGTAAAATGCACTATTAAACTTCTATGATAGGGCAATCAGAGACCCGATTAGATCATTTTATATTACGGTTAATATAAGAATTCAGCGTAATTCTGTGACATTTGTTCAACTTACGTAGCCCCTATTTCAGATAGCGTATTGGGCTAGGCGGCAACGTAAAGCGCGTGGAATGGCGAGTAAAATGCACTATTAAACTTCTATGATAGGGCAATCAGAGACCCGATTAGATCATTTTATATTTTGTTTACTATAACATTTCAGGGAAATTCTATCCCATTTGTTCAATTTACGTCGCTCCTATTCCAGATAGCGTATTGGGCTAAGCGGCATCACAAAGCGCATGAAATGGCGAGTAAAATGCACTATTAAACTTCTAGGGTAATGCAAACAGAGACCCGATTAGATCATTTTATATTACGGTTATATAAGATTTCAGGGAAATTCTATCACATTTGTTCAATTTACGTCGCTCCTATTTCAGATAGCTATTGGGCTAAGCGGCATCTCAAAGCGCATGAAATGACGAGAGAAATGCACTATTAAACTTCTTGGGTAGGGCGAACAGAGACCCGATTACATCATTTTATATTATGGTTAATATAAGAATTCAGCGAAATTCTATCACATTTGTTCAATTTACGTCGCTCCTATGTCAGATAGCGTATTGGCCTAAGCGGCACCTCAAAGCGCATGAAATGACGACTGAAATGCACTATTAAACTTCTAGGGTAGGGCGAACAAAGACCCGATTAGATCATTTAACGTTATGGTTAATAAAAGAATTCAGCGAAATTCTATCACATTTGTTCAATTTACATCGCTCCTATTTCAGATAGCGTATTGGGCTAAGCGGCATTTCAAAGCGCATGAAATGGCGAGTAAAATGCACTATTCAACTTCTAGGATAAGGCAAACAGAGACCCGATTAGGTCATTTTATATTTTGTTTAATATAAGAATTCAGCGAAATTCTATCACATTTGTTGAATTTACGTCGCTCCTATTTCAGATAGCGTATTGGGCTAAGCGGCATCTTAAAGCGCGCGGAATGGCGAGTAAAATGCACTATTAAACTTCTATGATAGGGCAATCAGAGACCCGGTTAGATCATTTTATATTTTGCTTACTATAACATTTCAGGGAAATTCTATCACATTTGTTCAATTTACGTCGCTCCTATTTCAGATAGCGTATTGGGCTAAGCGGCATCTCAAAGCGCAAGAAATGGCCAGTAAAATGCACTATTAAACTTCTAGGGTAGGGCACACAGAGGCCCGATTAGATCATTTCATATTATGGTTAATTTAAGAATTCAGCGAAATTCTATCACATTTGTTCAATTTACATCGCTCCTATTTCAGATAGCGTACTCGGATAGGCGGCATCTTAAAGCGCGTGGAATGGCGAGTAAAATGCACTATTAAACTTCTATGATAGGGCAATCAGAGACCCGATTAGATCATTTTATATTTTGGTTAATATAAGAATTCAGCGAAATTCTATGACATTTGTTTAATTTACGTCGCTCCTATTTCAGATAGCGTATTGGGCTAAGCGGCATCTCAAAGCGCATGAAATGGCGAGTAAAATGCACTACTATACTTCTAGGGTAGGGCACACAGAGACCCGATTAGATCATTTCATATTCTGGTTAATTTAAGAATTCAGCGAAATTCTATCACATTTGTTCAATTTACGTCGCTCCTATTTCAGATAGCGTACTCGGATAGGCGGCATCTTAAAGCGCGTGGAATGGCGAGTAAAATGCACTATTAAACTTCTATGATAGGGCAATCAGAGACCCGATTAGATCATTTTATATTTTGGTTAATATAAGAATTCAGCGAAATACTATGACATTTGTTTAATTTACGTCGCTCCTATTTCGGATAGCGTATGGGCTAAGCGGCATCTCAAAGCGCATGAAATGGCGAGTAAAATGCACTACTATACTTCTAGGGTAGGGCAATCAGAGACCCGATTAGATCATTTTATATTTATGTTAATATAAGAATTCAGCGAAATACTATCACATTTGTTCAATTTACGTCGCTCCTATGTCAGATAGCGTATTGGGCTAAGCGGCATCTCAAAGCGCATGAAATGACGAGTGAAATGCACTATTAAACTTCTAGGGTAGGGCGAACAAAGAACCGATTAGATCATTTAACATTAAGGTTAAAATAAGAATTCAGCGAAATACTATCACATTTGTTCAATTTACGTCGCTCCTATTTCAGATAGCCATTGGGCTAAGCGGCATCTCAAAGCGCATGAAATGACGAGAGGAATGCACTATTAAACTTCTTGGGTAGGGCGAACAGAGACCCGATTACATCATTTTATATTATGGTTAATTTAAGAATTCAGCAAAATTCTATCACATTTGTGCAATTTACATCGCTCCTATTTCAGATAGCGTATTGGGCTAAGCGGCATCTCAAAGCGCATGAAATGACGAGTAAAGTGCACTATTAAACTTCTAGGGTAGGGCAAACAGAGACCCGATTAGATCATTTTATATTATGGTTAATTTATCAATTCAGCGAAATTCTATCACATTTGTTCAATTTACGTCACTCCTATTTCAGATAGCGTATTGGGCTAAGCGGCATCTCAAAGCGCATGAATTGGCGAGTAAAATGCACTATTAAACTTCTAGGATAAGGCAAACAGAGACCCGATTAGATCATTTTATATTACGGTTAATATAAGAATTTAGCGCAATTCTGTGACATTTGTTCATCCTACGTAGCTCCTATTTCAGATAGCGTACTGGTCTAGGCGGCATCTTAAAGCGCGTGGAATGGCGAGTACAATGCACTATTAAACTTCTATGATAGGGCAATCAGAGACCCGATTAGAACATTTTATATTTTGGTTAATATATGAATTCAGCGAAATTCTATCACAATTGTTCAATTTACGTCGCTCCTATTTCAGATAGCGTATTGGGCTAAGCGGCATCTCAAAGCGCATGAAATGGCGAGTAAAATGCACTATTAAACTTCTAGGGTAAGGCAAACAGAGACCCGATTAGATCATTTTATATTACGGTTAATATAAGAATTCAGGGTAATTCTATCACATTTGTTCAACATACGTCGCTCCTATTTCAGATAGTGTACTGGGCTAGGCGGCATCTCAAAGCGCATGAAATGGCAAGTAAAATGAACTATTAAACTTCTAGGGTAGGGCAAACAGAGACCCGATTAGATCATTTTATATTATGGTTAATTTATCAATTCAATGAAATTCTATCACATTTGTTCAATTTACGTCACTCCTATTTCAGATAGCGTATTGGGCTAAGCGGCATCCCAAAGCGCATGAAATGGCAAGTAAAATGCACTATTAAACTTCTAGGGTAGGGCAAACAGAGACCCGATTAGATCATTTTATATTATGGTTAATTTATCAATTCAATGAAATTCTATCACATTTGTTCAATTTACGTCACTCCTATTTCAGATAGCGTATTGGGCTAAGCGGCATCCCAAAGCGCATGAAATGGCGAGTAAAATGCACTATTACACTTCTAGGATAAGGCAAACAGAGACCCGATTAGATCATTTTATATTACGGTTAATATAAGAATTCAGCGTAATTCTGTCACATTTGTTCAACTTACGTAGCTCCTATTTCAGATAGCGTACTGGGCTAGGCGGCAACTTAAACCGCGTGGAATGGCGAGTAAAATGCACTATTAAACTTCTATGATAGGGCAATCAGAGACCCGATTAGATCATTTTATATTGTGTTTACTATAACATTTCAGGGAAATTCTCTCACATTTGTTCAATTTACGTCGCTCCTATTTCAGATAGCGTATTAGGCTAAGCGGCATCTCAAAGCGCATGAAATGGCAAGTAAAATGCACTATTAAACTTCTAGGGTAGGTCAAACAGAGACCCGATTAGATCATTTCATATTATTGTTAATTTAAGAATTCAGAAAAATTCTATCACATTTGTTCAATTTACGTCGCTCCTATTTCAGATTGCGTACTCGGATAGGCGGCATCTTAAAGCGCATGAAATGGCGAGTAAAATGCACTATTAAACTTCTAGGATAAGGCAAACAGAGACCCGATTAGATCATTTTATATTACGGTTAATATAAGAATTCATCGTAATTCTATCACATTTGTTCAACATACGTCGCTCCTATTTCAGATAGTGTACTGGGCTAGGCGGCATCTTAATGCGCGTGGAAGGGCGAGTAAAATGCACTACTAAACTTCTATGGTAGGGCAGTCAGAGTCCCGTTTAGATCATTTTATGTATTGTTTAATATAAGATTTCAGGGAAATTCTATCACATTTGTTCAATTTACGTATCTCCTATTTCAGATAGCGTATTGGGCTAAGCGGCATCTCAAAGCGCAAGAAATGGCGAGTAAAATGCACTATTAAACTTCTAGGGTAGGGCAAACAGAGACCCCATTAGATCATTTTATATTATGGTTAATTTAAGAATTCAGCGAAATTCGATCACATTTCTTCAATTTACGTCGCTCCTATTTCAGATAGCGTATTGGGCTACGCGGCATCTCAAAGCGCATGAAATGGCGAGTAAAATGCACTGTTAAACTTGTAGGGTAGGTCAAACAGAGACCCGATTAGATCATTTCATATTATTGTTAATTTAAGAATTCAGAAAAATTCTATCACATTTGTTCAATTTACGTCGCTCCTATTTCAGATTGCGTACTCGGATAGGCGGCATCTTAAAGCGCGTGGAATGGCGAGTAAAATGCACTATTAAACTTCGAGGATAAGGCAAACAGAGACCCGATTAGATCATTTTATATTACGGTTAATATAAGAATTCAGCGTAATTCTGTGACATTTGTTCAACTTACGTAGCCCCTATTGCAGATAGCGTATTGGGCTAGGCGGCAACGTAAAGCGCGTGGAATGGCGAGTAAAATGCACTATTAAACTTCTATGATAGGGCAATCAGAGACCCGATTAGATCATTTTATATTTTGTTTACTATAACATTTCAGGGAAATTCTATCCCATTTGTTCAATTTACGTCGCTCCTATTCCAGATAGCGTATTGGGCTAAACGGCATCACAAAGCGCATGAAATGGCGAGTAAAATGCACTATTAAACTTCTAGGGTAATGCAAACAGAGACCCGATTAGATCATTTTATATTACGGTTAATATAAGAATTCAGCGTAATTCTATCACATTTGTTCAATATACGTCGCTCCTATTTCAGATAGTGTACTGGGCTAGGCGGCATCTTAAAGCGCGTGGAAGGGCGTGTAAAATGCACTACTAAACTTCTATGATAGGGCAGTCAGAGTCCCGTTTAGATCATTTTATGTATTGTTTAATATAAGATTTCAGGGAAATTCTATCACATTTGTTCAATTTACGTCGCTCCTATTTCAGATAGCGTACTGGGCTAGGCGGCATCTTAAAGCGCGTGGAATGATGAGTAAAATGCACTATTAAACTTGTAGGGTAATGCAAACAGAGAGCCGATTAGATAATTTTATATTACGGTTATATAAGATTTCAGGGAAATTCTATCACATTTGTTCAATTTACGTCGCTCCTATTTCAGATAGCTATTGGGCTAAGCGGCATCTCAAAGCGCATGAAATGACGAGAGAAATGCACTATTAAACTTCTTGGGTAGGGCGAACAGAGACCCGATTACATCATTTTATATTATGGTTAATATAAGAATTCAGCGAAATTCTATCACATTTGTTCAATTTACGTCGCTCCTATGTCAGATAGCGTATTGGGCTAAGCGGCACCTCAAAGCGCATCAAATGACGACTGAAATGCACTATTAAACTTCTAGGGTAGGGCGAACAAAGACCCGATTAGATCATTTAACATTATGGTTAATAAAAGAATTCAGCGAAATTCTATCACATTTGTTCAATTTACATCGCTCCTATTTCAGATAGCGTATTGGGCTAAGCGGCATTTCAAAGCGCATGAAATGGCGAGTAAAATGCACTATTCAACTTCTAGGATAAGGCAAACAGAGACCCGATTAGGTCATTTTATATTTTGTTTAATATAAGAATTCAGCGAAATTCTATCACATTTGTTGAATTTACGTCGCTCCTATTTCAGATAGCGTATTGGGCTAAGCGGCATCTTAAAGCGCGCGGAATGGCGAGTAAAATGCACTATTAAACTTCTATGATAGGATAATCAGAGACCCGGTTAGATCATTTTATATTTTGCTTACTATAACATTTCAGGGAAATTCTATCACATTTGTTCAATTTACGTCGCTCCTATTTCAGATAGCGTATTGGGCTAAGCGGCATCTCAAAGCGCAAGAAATGGCCAGTAAAATGCACTATTAAACTTCTAGGGTAGGGCACACAGAGACCCGATTAGATCATTTCATATTATGGTTAATTTAAGAATTCAGCGAAATTCTATCACATTTGTTCAATTTACGTCGCTCCTATTTCAGATAGCGTACTCGGATAGGCGGCATCTTAAAGCGCGTGGAATGGCGAGTAAAATGCACTATTAAACTTCTATGATAGGGCAATCAGAGACCCGATTAGATCATTTTATATTTATGTTAATATAAGAATTCAGCGAAATACTATCACATTTGTTCAATTTACGTCGCTCCTATTTCAGATAGCCATTGGGCTAAGCGGCATCTCAAAGCGCATGAAATGACGAGAGAAATGCACTATTAAACTTCTTGGGTAGGGCGAACAGAGACCCGATTACATCATTTTATATTATGGTTAATTTAAGAATTCAGCAAAATTCTATCACATTTGTTCAATTTACGTCGCTCCTATGTCAGATAGCGTATTGGGCTAAGCGGCACCTCAAAGCGCATCAAATGACGACTGAAATGCACTATTAAACTTCTAGGGTAAGGCGAACAAAGACCCGATTAGATCATTTAACATTATGGTTAATAAAAGAATTCAGCGAAATTCTATCACATTTGTTCAATTTACATCGCTCCTATTTCAGATAGCGTATTGGGCTAAGCGGCATTTCAAAGCGCATGAAATGGCGAGTAAAATGCACTATTCAACTTCTAGGATAAGGCAAACAGAGACCCGATTAGGTCATTTTATATTTTGTTTAATATAAGAATTCAGCGAAATTCTATCACATTTGTTGAATTTACGTCGCTCCTATTTCAGATAGCGTATTGGGCTAAGCGGCATCTTAAAGCGCGCGGAATGGCGAGTAAAATGCACTATTAAACTTCTATGATAGGATAATCAGAGACCCGGTTAGATCATTTTATATTTTGCTTACTATAACATTTCAGGGAAATTCTATCACATTTGTTCAATTTACGTCGCTCCTATTTCAGATAGCGTATTGGGCTAAGCGGCATCTCAAAGCGCAAGAAATGGCCAGTAAAATGCACTATTAAACTTCTAGGGTAGGGCACACAGAGACCCGATTAGATCATTTCATATTATGGTTAATTTAAGAATTCAGCGAAATTCTATCACATTTGTTCAATTTACGTCGCTCCTATTTCAGATAGCGTACTCGGATAGGCGGCATCTTAAAGCGCGTGGAATGGCGAGTAAAATGCACTATTAAACTTCTATGATAGGGCAATCAGAGACCCGATTAGATCATTTTATATTTATGTTAATATAAGAATTCAGCGAAATACTATCACATTTGTTCAATTTACGTCGCTCCTATTTCAGATAGCCATTGGGCTAAGCGGCATCTCAAAGCGCATGAAATGACGAGAGAAATGCACTATTAAACTTCTTGGGTAGGGCGAACAGAGACCCGATTACATCATTTTATATTATGGTTAATTTAAGAATTCAGCAAAATTCTATCACATTTGTGCAATTTACATCGCTCCTATTTCAGATAGCGTATTGGGCTAAGCGGCATCTCAAAGCGCATGAAATGACGAGTAAAGTGCACTATTAAACTTCTAGGGTAGGGCAAACAGAGACCCGATTAGATCATTTTATATTATGGTTAATTTATCAATTCAGCGAAATTCTATCACATTTGTTCAATTTACGTCACTCCTATTTCAGATAGCGTATTGGGCTAAGCGGCATCTCAAAGCGCATGAATTGGCGAGTAAAATGCACTATTAAACTTCTAGGATAAGGCAAACAGAGACCCGATTAGATCATTTTATATTACGGTTAATATAAGAATTCAGCGTAATTCTGTCACATTTGTTCAACTTACGTAGCTCCTATTTCAGATAGCGTACTGGGCTAGGCGGCAACTTAAACCGCGTGGAATGGCGAGTAAAATGCACTATTAAACTTCTATGATAGGGCAATCAGAGTTCCGATTAGATCATTTTATATTTTGTTTACTATAACATTTCAGGGAAATTCTATCAGATTTGTTCAATTTACGGCGCTCCTATTTCAGATAGCGTATTGTGCTAAGCGGCATCTCAATGCGCATGAAATGACGAGTGAAATGCACTATTAAACTTCTAGGATAAGGCAAAGAGAGACACGATTAGATCATTTTATATTACGGTTAATATAAGAATTTAGCGCAATTCTGTGACATTTGTTCATCTTACGTAGCTCCTATTTCAGATAGCGTACTGGTCTAGGCGGCATCTTAAAGCGCGTGGAATGGCGAGTACAATGCACTATTAAACTTCTATGATAGGGCAATCAGAGACCCGATTAGAACATTTTATATTTTGGTTAATATATGAATTCAGCGAAATTCAATCACAATTGTTCAATTTACGTCGCTCCTATTTCAGATAGCGTATTGGGCTAAGCGGCATCTCAAAGCGCATGAAATGGCGAGTAAAATGCACTATTAAACTTCTAGGGTAAGGCAAACAGAGACCCGATTAGATCATTTTATATTACGGTTAATATAAGAATTCAGAGTAATTCTATCACATTTGTTCAACATACGTCGCTCTTATTTCAGATAGTGTACTGGGCTAGGCGGCATCTTAAAGCGCGTGGAATGGCGAGTAAAATGCACTATTAAACTTCTAGGATAAGGCAAACCGAGACCCGATTACATCATTTTATATTACGCTTAATATAAGAATTCAGCGTAATTCTGTCACATTTGTTCAACTTACGTAGCTCCTATTTCAGATAGCGTACTGGGCTAGGCGGCAACTTAAACCGCGTGGAATGGCGAGTAAAATGCACTATTAAACTTCTATGATAGGGCAATCAGTGACCCGATTAGATCATTTTATATTGTGTTTACTATAACGTTTCAGGGAAATTCTATCACATTTGTTCAATTTACGTCGCTCCTATTTCAGATAGCGTATTGGGCTAAGCGGCATCTCAAAGCGCATGAAATGGCAAGTAAAATGCACTATTAAACTTCTAGGGTAGGGCAATCAGAGACCCGGTTAGATCATTTATATTTTGGTTAATATAAGAATTCAGCGAAATTCTATCACATTCGTTCAATTTACGTCGCTCCTATTTCAGATAGCGTATTGGGCGAAGCGGCATCTCAAAGCGCATGAAATGGCGAGTAAAATGCACTATTAAACTTCTAGGGTAGGGCAAACAGAGACCCGATTAGATCAATTTTTATTATGGTTAATTTAAGAATTCAGCAAAATTCTATCACATTTTTTCAATTTACGTCGTTCCTATTTCAGCTAGCGTACTGGGCTAGGCGGCATCTTAAAACGCGAGGAATGGCGAGTAAAATGCACTGTTAATCTTCTATGATAGGGCAATCAGAGACCCGATTAGATCATTTTATATTTTGGTTAATACATGAATTCAGCGAAATTCTATCACATTTGTTTAATTTACGTCGCTCCTATTTCAGATAGCGTATTGGGCTAAGCGGCATCTCAAAGCGCATGAAATGGCAAGTAAAATGCACTATTAAACTTCTAGGGTAGGGCAATCAGAGACCCGGTTAGATCATTTTATATTATGGTTAATTTAAGAATTCAGGGAAATTCTATCACATTTGTTCAATTTACGTCGCTCCTGTTTCAGACAGCGTATTGGGCGAAGCGCCATCTCAAAGCGCATGAAATGACGAGTGAAATGAACTATTAAACTTCTAGGATTGGGCGAACAAAGACACGATTAGATCATTTTACATTAAGGTTAATATAAGAATTCAGGGAAATTCTATCACATTTGTTCAATTTACGTCGCTCCTATTTCGGATAGCGTATTGGGCTAAACGCCATCTCAAAGCGCATGAAATGGCGAGGAAAAGGCACTATTAAACTTCTAGGGTAGGGCAAACTGAGACCCGATTAGATCACTTTATATTACGGTTAATTTAAGAATTCAGCCAAATTCTATCACATTTGTTCAATTTACGTCGCTCCTATTTCAGATAGCGTACTGGGCTAGGCGGCATCTTAAAGCGCGTGGATTGGCGTGTACAATGCACTATTAAACTTCTATGACAGGGCAATCAGAGACCCGATTAGATCATTTTATATTTTGGTTAATATATGAATTCAGCGAAATTCTATCACATTTGTTTTATTTACGTCGCTCCTATTTCAGATAGCGTATTGGTCTAAGCGGCATCTCAAAGCGTGTGGAATGGCGA
>CAKAJE020000367.1:0-46841 GCA_916610135.2 Macropis europaea
GAACTTTAATTGTGCATTTTACTCGCCATTTCATGCGCTTTCAGATGCCTCTTAGCCCAATACGCTAACTGAAATAGGAGCGACGTAAATTGAACAAATATGATAGAATTTCGCTGAATTCTTAAATTAACCATAATATAAAATGATCTTATCGGGACTCTGTTTGCCCTACCCTAGAACTTTAATAGTGCATTTTACTCGCCATTTCATGCGCTTTGAGATGCCGCTTAGCCGAATACGCTATCTGAAATAGGAGCGACAGAAGATGAACAAATGTGATAGAATTTCGCTGAATTTTTTTATTAACCATAATGTAAAATGATCTGATCGGGTCTCAGTTCGCCGTAGCCTACAAGTTTAATAGTGCATTTGATTCGCCACTTCATGCGCTTTGAGATGCCGCTAAGCCCAATAAGCTATCTGAAATAGGAGCGACGTAAATTGATCAAATGTGATAGAATTTCGCTGAACTCTTATATTAACCAAAATATAAAATGATCTAATCGGGTCTCTGATTGCCCTATCATAGAAGTTTTAGTAGTGCATTTTACTCGCCATTCCACGCGCTTTAAGATTCCGCCTAGCCCAGTATGCTATCTGAAATAGGAGCGACGTAAATTGAACAAATGTGATAGAATTTCGCTGAATTCTTAAATTAACCATAATATAAAATGATCTCATCGGGACTCTGTTTCACCTACCCTAGAAGTTTAATAGTGCATTTTACTCGCCATTTCATGCGCTTTGAGATGCCGCTTAGCCCAATACGCTATCTGAAATAGGAGCGACAGAAGTTGAACAAATGTGATAGAATTTCGCTGAATTCTTTTATTAACCATAATGTAAAATGATCTGATCGGGTCTCTGTTCGCCCTAGCCTACAAGTTTAATAGTGCATTTTACTCGCCATTCCACGCGCTTTAAGCTGCCGCCTAGCCCAGTACGCTATCTGAAATAGCAGCGACGTAAGTTGAACAAATGTGATACAATTTCCGTGAATTCTTATATTAACCTTAATGTAAAATGATCTAATCGGGTCTCTGTTCGCCCTACCATAGAAGTCTAATAGTGCATTTCACTCGCCATTTCATGCGCTTTGAGATGCCGCTTAGACCAATACGCTATTTGAAATACGAGCGACGTAAATTGAACAAATGTGATAGAATTACGCTGTATTCTTATATTAACCGTAATATAAAATGATCTAATCGGGTCTCTGTTTGGCTTATCCTAGAAGTTTAATGGTGCATTTTACTCGCCATTTCATGCGCTTTGAGATGCCGCATATCCCAATACGCTATCTGAAATAGGAGCGACGTAAATTGAACAAATGTGATAGAATTTCGCTGAATTCTTAAATTAACCATAATATGAAATGATGTAATCGGGTCTCTGTTTGTCCTACCCTAGAAGTTTAATAGTGCATTTTACTCGCCATTTCATGCGCTTTGAGATGCCGCATAGCCCAATACGCTATCTGAAATAGGAGCGACGTAAATTGAACAAATGTGATAGAATTTCGCTGAATTCTTAAATTAACCGTAATATAAAATGATCTTATCGGGACTCTGTTTGCCCTACCCTAGAACTTTAATAGTGCATTTTTACTCGCCATTTCATGCGCTTTCAGATGCCTCTTAGCCCAATACGCTAACTGAAATAGGAGCGACGTAAATTGAACAAATATGATAGAATTTCGCTGAATTCTTAAATTAACCATAATATAAAATGATCTTATCGGGACTCTGTTTGCCCTACCCTAGAACTTTAATAGTGCATTTTACTCGCCATTTCATGCGCTTTGAGATGCCGCTTAGCCGAATACGCTAACTGAAATAGGAGCGACGTAAATTGAACAAATGTGATAGAATTTTGCTGAATTCTTAAATTAACCATAATATAAAATGATCTAATCGGGTCTCTGTTCGCCCTACCATAGAAGTCTAATAGTGCATTTCACTCGCCATTCCACGCTCTTTAAGATGCCGCCTACCCCAGTACGCTATCTGAAATAGGAGCGACGAAAATTGAACAAATGTGATAGAATTTCGCTGAATTCTTTTATGAACCATAATGTAAAATGATCTAATCGGGTCTCTGTTCGCCATAGTCTAGAAGTTTAATAGCGCATTTTATTCGCCATTTCATGCGCTTTGAGATGCCGCTTAGCTCAATACGCTATTTGAAATACGAGCGACGTAAATTGAACAAATGTGATAGAATTACGCTGAATTCTTATATTAACCGTAATATAAAATGATCTAATCGTGTCTCTGTTTGCCTTATCCTAGAAGTTTAGTATTGCATTTTACTCGCCATTTCATGCGCTTTGAGATGCCGTTTAGCCCAATACGCCATCTGAAATAGGAGCGACGTAAGTTGAACAAATGTGATAGAATTTCGCTGAATTCTTTTATTAACCATAATGTAAAATGATCTGATCGGGGCTCTGTTCGCCCTAGCCTAGAAGTTTAATAGTGCATTTTATTCGTCATTTCATGCGCTTTGAGATGCCGCTTAGCCGAGTTCGCTATCTGAAATAGGAGCGACGTAAGTTGAACAAATGTGATAGAATTTCGCTGAATTCTTATATTAACCAAAATATAAAATGATCTAATCGGGTCTCTGATTGCCCTATCATAGAAGTTTAATAGTGCATTTTACTTGCCATTCCACGCGCTTTAAGATGCCGCCTTGCCCAGTACGCTATCTGAAATAGCAGCGACGTAAGTTGAACAAATGTGATAGAATTTCGCTGAATTCTTTTATTAACCATAATGTAAAATGATCTGATCGGGGCTCTGATCGCCATAGCCTAGAAGTTTAATAGTGCATTTTATCCGCCATTTCATGCGCTTTGAGATGCCGCTTCGCCCAATACGCTATCTGAAATAGGAGCGACGAAAATTGAACAAATGTGATAGAATTTCGCTGAATTCTTTTATGAACCATAATGTAAAATGATCTAACCGGGTCTCTGTTCGCCATAGCCTAGAAGTTTAATAGCGCATTTTATTCGCCATTTCATGCGCTTTGAGATGCCGCTTAGCTCAATACGCTATTTGAAATACGAGCGACGTAAATTGAACAAATGTGATAGAATTACGCTGAATTCTTATATTAACCGTAATATAAAATGATCTAATCGGGTCTCTGTTTGCCTTATCCTAGAAGTTTAGTATTGCATTTTACTCGCCATTTCATGCGCTTTGAGATGCCGCTTAGCCCAATACGCTATCTGAAATAGGAGCGACGTAAATTGAACAAATGTGATAGAATTTCCGTGAATTCTTATATTAACCTTAATGTAAAATGATCTGATCGGGTCTCTGTTCGCCCTACCATAGAAGTCTAATAGTGCATTTCACTCGCCATTTCATGCGCTTTGAGATGCCGCTTAGCCCAATACGCTATTTGAAATACGAGCGACGTAAATTGAACAAATGTGATAGAATTACGCTGAATTCTTATATTAACCGTAATATAAAATGATCTTATCGGGTCTCTGTTTGGCTTATCCTAGAAGTTTAATGGTGCATTTTACTTGCCATTTCATGCGCTTTGAGATGCCGCATAGCCCAATACGCTATCTGAAATAGGAGCGACGTAAATTGAACAAATGTGATAGAATTACGCTGAATTCTTATATTAACCGTAATATAAAATGATCTAATCGGGCCTCTGTTTGGCTTATCCTAGAAGTTTAATGGTGCATTTTACTCGCCATTTCATGCGCTTTGAGATTCCGCATATCCCAATACGCTATCTGAAATAGGAGCGACGTAAATTGAACAAATGTGATAGAATTTCCGTGAATACTTATATTAACCTTAATGTAAAATGATCTAAACGGGCCTCTGTTCGCCCTACCATAGAAGTCTAATAGTGCATTTCACTCGCCATTTCATGCGCTTTGAGATGCAGCCTAGCCCAGTACGCTATCTGAAATAGGAGCGACGTAAGTTGAACAAATGTGTTGGAATTTCGCTGCATTCTTATATTAACCGTAATATAAAATGATCTAATCGGGTCTCTGTTTGCCTTATCCTAGAAGTTTAATAGTGCATTATACTCGCCATTTCATGCGCTTTTAGATGCCGCCCAGCCCAGTACGCTATCTGAAACAGGAGCGACGTAAATTGAACAAATGTGATAGAATTTCCGTGAATTCTTATATCAACCTTAATGTAAAATGATCTAATCGGGTCTCTGTTCGCCATAGTCTAGAAGTTTAATAGCGCATTTTATTCGCCATTTCATGCGCTTTGAGATGCCGCTTAGCTCAATACGCTATTTGAAATACGAGCGACGTAAATTGAACAAATGTGATAGAATTACGCTGAATTCTTATATTAACCGTAATATAAAATGATCTAATCGTGTCTCTGTTTGCCTTATCCTAGAAGTTTAGTATTGCATTTTACTCGCCATTTCATGCGCTTTGAGATGCCGTTTAGCCCAATACGCCATCTGAAATAGGAGCGACGTAAGTTGAACAAATGTGATAGAATTTCGCTGAATTCTTTTATTAACCATAATGTAAAATGATCTGATCGGGGCTCTGTTCGCCCTAGCCTAGAAGTTTAATAGTGCATTTTATTCGTCATTTCATGCGCTTTGAGATGCCGCTTAGCCGAGTTCGCTATCTGAAATAGGAGCGACGTAAGTTGAACAAATGTGATAGAATTTCGCTGAATTCTTATATTAACCAAAATATAAAATGATCTAATCGGGTCTCTGATTGCCCTATCATAGAAGTTTAATAGTGCATTTTACTTGCCATTCCACGCGCTTTAAGATGCCGCCTTGCCCAGTACGCTATCTGAAATAGCAGCGACGTAAGTTGAACAAATGTGATAGAATTTCGCTGAATTCTTTTATTAACCATAATGTAAAATGATCTGATCGGGGCTCTGATCGCCATAGCCTAGAAGTTTAATAGTGCATTTTATCCGCCATTTCATGCGCTTTGAGATGCCGCTTCGCCCAATACGCTATCTGAAATAGGAGCGACGAAAATTGAACAAATGTGATAGAATTTCGCTGAATTCTTTTATGAACCATAATGTAAAATGATCTAACCGGGTCTCTGTTCGCCATAGCCTAGAAGTTTAATAGCGCATTTTATTCGCCATTTCATGCGCTTTGAGATGCCGCTTAGCTCAATACGCTATTTGAAATACGAGCGACGTAAATTGAACAAATGTGATAGAATTACGCTGAATTCTTATATTAACCGTAATATAAAATGATCTAATCGGGTCTCTGTTTGCCTTATCCTAGAAGTTTAGTATTGCATTTTACTCGCCATTTCATGCGCTTTGAGATGCCGCTTAGCCCAATACGCTATCTGAAATAGGAGCGACGTAAATTGAACAAATGTGATAGAATTTCCGTGAATTCTTATATTAACCTTAATGTAAAATGATCTGATCGGGTCTCTGTTCGCCCTACCATAGAAGTCTAATAGTGCATTTCACTCGCCATTTCATGCGCTTTGAGATGCCGCTTAGCCCAATACGCTATTTGAAATACGAGCGACGTAAATTGAACAAATGTGATAGAATTACGCTGAATTCTTATATTAACCGTAATATAAAATGATCTAATCGGGTCTCTGTTTGGCTTATCCTAGAAGTTTAATGGTGCATTTTACTTGCCATTTCATGCGCTTTGAGATGCCGCATAGCCCAATACGCTATCTGAAATAGGAGCGACGTAAATTGAACAAATGTGATAGAATTACGCTGAATTCTTATATTAACCGTAATATAAAATGATCTAATCGGGCCTCTGTTTGGCTTATCCTAGAAGTTTAATGGTGCATTTTACTCGCCATTTCATGCGCTTTGAGATTCCGCATATCCCAATACGCTATCTGAAATAGGAGCGACGTAAATTGAACAAATGTGATAGAATTTCCGTGAATACTTATATTAACCTTAATGTAAAATGATCTAAACGGGCCTCTGTTCGCCCTACCATAGAAGTCTAATAGTGCATTTCACTCGCCATTTCATGCGCTTTGAGATGCAGCCTAGCCCAGTACGCTATCTGAAATAGGAGCGACGTAAGTTGAACAAATGTGTTGGAATTTCGCTGCATTCTTATATTAACCGTAATATAAAATGATCTAATCGGGTCTCTGTTTGCCTTATCCTAGAAGTTTAATAGTGCATTATACTCGCCATTTCATGCGCTTTTAGATGCCGCCCAGCCCAGTACGCTATCTGAAACAGGAGCGACGTAAATTGAACAAATGTGATAGAATTTCCGTGAATTCTTATATCAACCTTAATGTAAAATGATCTAATCGGGTCTCTGTTCGCCCTGCCATAGAAGTCTAATGGTGCATTTCACTCGCCATTTCATGCGCTTTAAGATGCCGCCTAGCCCAGTACGCTATCTGAAATAGGAGCGACGTAAGTTGAACAAATGTGATAGAATTTCGCTGAATTCTTTTATTAACCATAATGTAAAATGATCTGATCGGGGCTCTGATCGCCATAGCCTAGAAGTTTAATAGTGCATTTTATTCGCCATTTCATGCGCTTTGAGGTGCCGCTTAGCCGAGTTCGCTATCTGAAATAGGAGCGACGTAAATTGAACAAATGTGATAAAATTTCCCTGAAATCTTATATTAAACAAAATATAAAATGATCTAATCGGGTCTCTGATTGCCCTATCATAGAAGTTTAATAGTGCATTGCACTCGTCATTTCATGCGCTTTGTGATGCCGCTAAGCCCAATAAGCTATCTGTAATAGGAGCGACGTAAATTGAACAAATGTGATAGAATTTCGCTGAATTCTTATGTTAACCAAAATATAAAATGATCTAATCGGGTCTCTGTTCGCCCTACCGTAGAAGTCTAATAGTGCATTTCACTCGCCATTTCATGCGCTTTGAGATGCCGCCTATCCCAGTACGCTATCTGAAATAGGAGCGACGTAAGTTGAACAAATGTGATAGAATTACGCTGCATTCTCATATTAAGCGTAATATAAAATGATCTAATCGGGTCTCTGTTTGCCTTATCCTAGAAGTTTAATAGCGCGTTTTACTCGCCACTCCACGCGCTTTAAGATGCCGCCTAGCCCAGTATGCTACCTGAAATAGGAGCGACGTAAATTGAACAAATGTGATAGAATTTCGCTGAATTCTTAAATTAACCATAATATAAAATGATCTTATCGGGACTCTGTTTGCCCTACCCTAGAACTTTAATAGTGCATTTTACTCGCCATTTCATGCGCTTTCAGATGCCTCTTAGCCCAATACGCTAACTGAAATAGGAGCGACGTAAATTGAACAAATATGATAGAATTTCGCTGAATTCTTAAATTAACCATAATATAAAATGATCTTATCGGGACTCTGTTTGCCCTACCCTAGAACTTTAATAGTGCATTTTACTCGCCATTTCATGCGCTTTGAGATGCCGCTTAGCCGAATACGCTATCTGAAATAGGAGCGACAGAAGATGAACAAATGTGATAGAATTTCGCTGAATTTTTTTATTAACCATAATGTAAAATGATCTGATCGGGTCTCAGTTCGCCGTAGCCTACAAGTTTAATAGGGCATTTGATTCGCCACTTCATGCGCTTTGAGATGCCGCTAAGCCCAATAAGCTATCTGAAATAGGAGCGACGTAAATTGATCAAATGTGATAGAATTTCGCTGAACTCTTATATTAACCAAAATATAAAATGATCTAATCGGGTCTCTGATTGCCCTATCATAGAAGTTTAGTAGTGCATTTTACTCGCCATTCCACGCGCTTTAAGATTCCGCCTAGCCCAGTATGCTATCTGAAATAGGAGCGACGTAAATTGAACAAATGTGATAGAATTTCGCTGAATTCTTAAATTAACCATAATATAAAATGATCTCATCGGGACTCTGTTTCACCTACCCTAGAAGTTTAATAGTGCATTTTACTCGCCATTTCATGCGCTTTGAGATGCCGCTTAGCCCAATACGCTATCTGAAATAGGAGCGACAGAAGTTGAACAAATGTGATAGAATTTCGCTGAATTCTTTTATTAACCATAATGTAAAATGATCTGATCGGGTCTCTGTTCGCCCTAGCCTACAAGTTTAATAGTGCATTCTATTCGCCACTTCATGCGCTTTGAGATGCCGCTTAGCCGAGTTCGCTATCTGAAATAGGAGCGACGTAAATTGAACAAATGTGATAGAATTTCGCTGAACTCTTATATTAACCAAAATATAAAATGATCTAATCGGGTCTCTGATTGCCCTATCATAGAAGTTTAATAGTGCATTTTACTTGCCATTCCACGCGCTTTAAGCTGCCGCCTAGCCCAGTACGCTATCTGAAATAGCAGCGACGTAAGTTGAACAAATGTGATACAATTTCCGTGAATTCTTATATTAACCTTAATGTAAAATGATCTAATCGGGTCTCTGTTCGCCCTACCATAGAAGTCTAATAGTGCATTTCACTCGCCATTTCATGCGCTTTGAGATGCCGCTTAGACCAATACGCTATTTGAAATACGAGCGACGTAAATTGAACAAATGTGATAGAATTACGCTGTATTCTTATATTAACCGTAATATAAAATGATCTAATCGGGTCTCTGTTTGGCTTATCCTAGAAGTTTAATGGTGCATTTTACTCGCCATTTCATGCGCTTTGAGATGCCGCATATCCCAATACGCTATCTGAAATAGGAGCGACGTAAATTGAACAAATGTGATAGAATTTCGCTGAATTCTTAAATTAACCATAATATGAAATGATGTAATCGGGTCTCTGTTTGTCCTACCCTAGAAGTTTAATAGTGCATTTTACTCGCCATTTCATGCGCTTTGAGATGCCGCATAGCCCAATACGCTATCTGAAATAGGAGCGACGTAAATTGAACAAATGTGATAGAATTTCGCTGAATTCTTAAATTAACCGTAATATAAAATGATCTTATCGGGACTCTGTTTGCCCTACCCTAGAACTTTAATAGTGCATTTTACTCGCCATTTCATGCGCTTTCAGATGCCTCTTAGCCCAATACGCTAACTGAAATAGGAGCGACGTAAATTGAACAAATATGATAGAATTTCGCTGAATTCTTAAATTAACCATAATATAAAATGATCTTATCGGGACTCTGTTTGCCCTACCCTAGAACTTTAATAGTGCATTTTACTCGCCATTTCATGCGCTTTGAGATGCCGCTTAGCCGAATACGCTAACTGAAATAGGAGCGACGTAAATTGAACAAATGTGATAGAATTTTGCTGAATTCTTAAATTAACCATAATATAAAATGATCTAATCGGGTCTCTGTTCGCCCTACCATAGAAGTCTAATAGTGCATTTCACTCGCCATTCCACGCTCTTTAAGATGCCGCCTACCCCAGTACGCTATCTGAAATAGGAGCGACGAAAATTGAACAAATGTGATAGAATTTCGCTGAATTCTTTTATGAACCATAATGTAAAATGATCTAATCGGGTCTCTGTTCGCCATAGTCTAGAAGTTTAATAGCGCATTTTATTCGCCATTTCATGCGCTTTGAGATGCCGCTTAGCTCAATACGCTATTTGAAATACGAGCGACGTAAATTGAACAAATGTGATAGAATTACGCTGAATTCTTATATTAACCGTAATATAAAATGATCTAATCGTGTCTCTGTTTGCCTTATCCTAGAAGTTTAGTATTGCATTTTACTCGCCATTTCATGCGCTTTGAGATGCCGTTTAGCCCAATACGCCATCTGAAATAGGAGCGACGTAAGTTGAACAAATGTGATAGAATTTCGCTGAATTCTTTTATTAACCATAATGTAAAATGATCTGATCGGGGCTCTGTTCGCCCTAGCCTAGAAGTTTAATAGTGCATTTTATTCGCCATTTCATGCGCTTTGAGATGCCGCTTAGCCGAGTACGCTATCTGAAATAGGAGCGACGTAAGTTGAACAAATGTGATAGAATTTCGCTGAATTCTTATATTAACCAAAATATAAAATGATCTAATCGGGTCTCTGATTGCCCTATCATAGAAGTTTAATAGTGCATTTTACTTGCCATTCCACGCGCTTTAAGATGCCGCCTTGCCCAGTACGCTATCTGAAATAGCAGCGACGTAAGTTGAACAAATGTGATAGAATTTCGCTGAATTCTTTTATTAACCATAATGTAAAATGATCTGATCGGGGCTCTGATCGCCATAGCCTAGAAGTTTAATAGTGCATTTTATCCGCCATTTCATGCGCTTTGAGATGCCGCTTAGCCCAATACGCTATCTGAAATAGGAGCGACGAAAATTGAACAAATGTGATAGAATTTCGCTGAATTCTTTTATGAACCATAATGTAAAATGATCTAACCGGGTCTCTGTTCGCCATAGCCTAGAAGTTTAATAGCGCATTTTATTCGCCATTTCATGCGCTTTGAGATGCCGCTTAGCTCAATACGCTATTTGAAATACGAGCGACGTAAATTGAACAAATGTGATAGAATTACGCTGAATTCTTATATTAACCGTAATATAAAATGATCTAATCGGGTCTCTGTTTGCCTTATCCTAGAAGTTTAGTATTGCATGTTACTCGCCATTTCATGCGCTTTGAGATGCCGCTTAGCCCAATACGCTATCTGAAATAGGAGCGACGTAAATTGAACAAATGTGATAGAATTTCCGTGAATTCTTATATTAACCTTAATGTAAAATGATCTAATCGGGTCTCTGTTCGCCCTACCATAGAAGTCTAATAGTGCATTTCACTCGCCATTTCATGCGCTTTGAGATGCCGCTTAGCCCAATACGCTATTTGAAATACGAGCGACGTAAATTGAACAAATGTGATAGAATTACGCTGTATTCTTATATTAACCGTAATATAAAATGATCTAATCGGGTCTCTGTTTGGCTTATCCCAGAAGTTTAATGGTGCATTTTACTCGCCATTTCATGCGCTTTGAGATGCCGCATATCCCAATACGCTATCTGAAATATGAGCGACGTAAATTGAACAAATGTGATAGAATTTCGCTGAATTCTTAAATTAACCATAATATGAAATGATGTAATCGGGTCTCTGTTTGTCCTACCCTAGAAGTTTAATAGTGCATTATACTCGCCATTTCATGCGCTTTTAGATGCCGCCTAGCCCAGTACGCTATCTGAAACAGGAGCGACGTAAATTGAACAAATGTGATAGAATTTCCGTGAATTATTATATCAACCTTAATGTAAAATGATCTAATCGGGTCTCTGTTCGCCCTACCGTAGAAGTCTAATAGTGCATTTCACTCGCCATTTCATGCGCTTTGAGATGCCGCCTATCCCAGTACGCTATCTGAAATAGGAGCGACGTAAGTTGAACAAATGTGATAGAATTACGCTGCATTCTCATATTAAGCGTAATATAAAATGATCTAATCGGGTCTCTGTTTGCCTTATCCTAGAAGTTTAATAGCGCGTTTTACTAGCCACTCCACGCGCTTTAAGATGCCGCCTAGCCCAGTATGCTACCTGAAATAGGAGCGACGTAAATTGAACAAATGTGATAGAATTTCGCTGAATTCTTAAATTAACCATAATATAAAATGATCTAATCGGGTCTCTGTTTGCGTTATCCTAGAAGTTTAATAGTGCATTATACTCGCCGTTTCATGCGCTTTTAGATGCCGCCTAGCCCAGTACGCTATCTGAAATAGGAGCGACGTAAATTGTACAAATGCGATAGAATTTTGCTGAATTCTTAAATTAACCATAATATAAAATGATCTAATCGGGTCTCTGTTTGTCCTACCCTAGAAGTTTAACAGTGCATTTTACTCGCCATTTCATGCGCTTTGAGATGCCGCATAGCCCAATACGCTATCTGAAATAGGAGCGACGTAAATTGAACAAATGTGATAGAATTTCGCTGAATTCTTAAATTAACCATAATATGAAATGATGTAATCGGGTCTCTGTTTGTCCTACCCTAGAAGTTTAATAGTGCATTTTACTCGCCATTTCATGCGCTTTGAGATGCCGCATAGCCCAATACGCTATCTGAAATAGGAGCGACGTAAATTGAACAAATGTGATAGAATTTCGCTGAATTCTTAAATTAACCGTAATATAAAATGATCTTATCGGGACTCTGTTTGCCCTACCCTAGAACTTTAATAGTGCATTTTACTCGCCATTTCATGCGCTTTCAGATGCCTCTTAGCCCAATACGCTAACTGAAATAGGAGCGACGTAAATTGAACAAATATGATAGAATTTCGCTGAATTCTTAAATTAACCATAATATAAAATGATCTTATCGGGACTCTGTTTGCCCTACCCTAGAACTTTAATAGTGCATTTTACTCGCCATTTCATGCGCTTTGAGATGCCGCTTAGCCCAATACGCTATCTGAAATAGGAGCGACGTAAATTGAACAAATGTGATAGAATTTTGCTGAATTCTTAAATTAACCATAATATAAAATGATCTAATCGGGTCTCTGTTCGCCCTACCATAGAAGTCTAATAGTGCATTTCACTCGCCATTCCACGCGCTTTAAGATGCCGCCTACCCCAGTACGCTATCTGAAATAGGAGCGACGAAAATTGAACAAATGTGATAGAATTTCGCTGAATTCTTTTATGAACCATAATGTAAAATGATCTAATCGGGTCTCTGTTCGCCATAGCCTAGAAGTTTAATAGCGCATTTTATTCGCCATTTCATGCGCTTTGAGATGCCGCTTAGCTCAATACGCTATTTGAAATACGAGCGACGTAAATTGAACAAATGTGATAGAATTACGCTGAATTCTTATATTAACCGTAATATAAAATGATCTAATCGTGTCTCTGTTTGCCTTATCCTAGAAGTTTAGTATTGCATTTTACTCGCCATTTCATGCGCTTTGAGATGCCGTTTAGCCCAATACGCCATCTGAAATAGGAGCGACGTAAGTTGAACAAATGTGATAGAATTTCGCTGAATTCTTTTATTAACCATAATGTAAAATGATCTGATCGGGGCTCTGTTCGCCCTAGCCTAGAAGTTTAATAGTGCATTTTATTCGCCATTTCATGCGCTTTGAGATGCCGCTTAGCCGAGTACGCTATCTGAAATAGGAGCGACGTAAGTTGAACAAATGTGATAGAATTTCGCTGAATTCTTATATTAACCAAAATATAAAATGATCTAATCGGGTCTCTGATTGCCCTATCATAGAAGTTTAATAGTGCATTTTACTTGCCATTCCACGCGCTTTAAGATGCCGCCTTGCCCAGTACGCTATCTGAAATAGCAGCGACGTAAGTTGAACAAATGTGATAGAATTTCGCTGAATTCTTTTATTAACCATAATGTAAAATGATCTGATCGGGGCTCTGATCGCCATAGCCTAGAAGTTTAATAGTGCATTTTATTCGCCATTTCATGCGCTTTGAGATGCCGCTTAGCCCAATACGCTATCTGAAATAGGAGCGACGTAAATTGAACAAATGTGATAGAATTTCGCTGAATTCTTTTATGAACCATAATGTAAAATGATCTAACCGGGTCTCTGTTCGCCATAGCCTAGAAGTTTAATAGCGCATTTTATTCGCCATTTCATGCGCTTTGAGATGCCGCTTAGCTCAATACGCTATTTGAAATACGAGCGACGTAAATTGAACAAATGTGATAGAATTACGCTGAATTCTTATATTAACCGTAATATAAAATGATCTAATCGGGTCTCTGTTTGCCTTATCCTAGAAGTTTAGTATTGCATGTTACTCGCCATTTCATGCGCTTTGAGATGCCGCTTAGCCCAATACGCTATCTGAAATAGGAGCGACGTAAATTGAACAAATGTGATAGAATTTCCGTGAATTCTTATATTAACCTTAATGTAAAATGATCTAATCGGGTCTCTGTTCGCCCTACCATAGAAGTCTAATAGTGCATTTCACTCGCCATTTCATGCGCTTTGAGATGCCGCTTAGCCCAATACGCTATTTGAAATACGAGCGACGTAAATTGAACAAATGTGATAGAATTACGCTGTATTCTTATATTAACCGTAATATAAAATGATCTAATCGGGTCTCTGTTTGGCTTATCCCAGAAGTTTAATGGTGCATTTTACTCGCCATTTCATGCGCTTTGAGATGCCGCATATCCCAATACGCTATCTGAAATATGAGCGACGTAAATTGAACAAATGTGATAGAATTTCGCTGAATTCTTAAATTAACCATAATATGAAATGATGTAATCGGGTCTCTGTTTGTCCTACCCTAGAAGTTTAATAGTGCATTATACTCGCCATTTCATGCGCTTTTAGATGCCGCCTAGCCCAGTACGCTATCTGAAACAGGAGCGACGTAAATTGAACAAATGTGATAGAATTTCCGTGAATTATTATATCAACCTTAATGTAAAATGATCTAATCGGGTCTCTGTTCGCCCTACCGTAGAAGTCTAATAGTGCATTTCACTCGCCATTTCATGCGCTTTGAGATGCCGCCTATCCCAGTACGCTATCTGAAATAGGAGCGACGTAAGTTGAACAAATGTGATAGAATTACGCTGCATTCTCATATTAAGCGTAATATAAAATGATCTAATCGGGTCTCTGTTTGCCTTATCCTAGAAGTTTAATAGCGCGTTTTACTAGCCACTCCACGCGCTTTAAGATGCCGCCTAGCCCAGTATGCTACCTGAAATAGGAGCGACGTAAATTGAACAAATGTGATAGAATTTCGCTGAATTCTTAAATTAACCATAATATAAAATGATCTAATCGGGTCTCTGTTTGCGTTATCCTAGAAGTTTAATAGTGCATTATACTCGCCGTTTCATGCGCTTTTAGATGCCGCCTAGCCCAGTACGCTATCTGAAATAGGAGCGACGTAAATTGTACAAATGCGATAGAATTTTGCTGAATTCTTAAATTAACCATAATATAAAATGATCTAATCGGGTCTCTGATTGCCCTATCATAGAATTTTAATAGTGCATTTCACTCGTCATTTCATGCGCTTTGAGATGCCGCTTAGCCCAATATGCTATCTGAAATAGGAGCGACGTAAATTGAACAAATGTGATAGAATTTCGCTGAATTCTTTTATTAACCAAAATGTAAAATGATCTAATCGGGTCTCTGTTCGCTCTAGCCTAGAAGTTTAATAGTGCATTTCACTCGCCATTTCATGCGCTTTGAGATGCCGCAAAGCCCTATAAGCTATCTGAAATAGGAGCGACGTAAATTGAACAAATGTGATAGAATTTTGCTGAATTCTTATATTAACCAAAATATAAAATGATCTAATCGGGTCTCTGATTGCCCTATCGTAGAAGTTTAGTAGTGCATTCTACTCGCCATTCCACGCGCTTTAAGATGCCGCCTAGCCCAGTATGCTATCTGAAATAGGAGCGACGTAAATTGAACAAATGTGATAGAATTTCGCTGAATTCTTAAATTAACCATAATATAAAATGATCTCATCGGGACTCTGTCTGACCTACCCTAGAAGTTTAATAGTGCATTTTACTCGCCATTTCATGCGCTTTGAGATGCCGCTTAGCCCAATACGCTATCTGAAATAGGAGCGACAGAAGTTGAACAAATGTGATAGAATTTCGCTGAATTTTTTTATTAACCATAATGTAAAATGATCTGATCGGGTCTCTGTTCGCCCTAGCCTACAAGTTTAATGGTGCATTTTATTCGCCATTTCATGCGCTTTGAGATGCCGCTTAGCCGAGTTCGCTATCTGAAATAGGAGCGACGTAAATTAAACAAATGTGATAAAATTTCCCTGAAATATTATATTAAACAAAATATAAAATGATCTAATCGGGTCTCTGATTGCCCTATCATAGAAGTTTAATAGTGCATTTCACTCGTCATTTCATGCGCTTTGTGATGCCGCTAAGCCCAGTACGCTATCTGAAATAGGAGCGACGTGAATTGAACAAATGTGATAGAATTTTGTTGAATTCTTAAATTAACCATAATATAAAATGATCTAATCGGGTCTCTGATTGCCCTATCATAGAAGTTTAATAGTGTATTTCACTCGTCATTTCATGCGCTTTAAGATGCCGCCTAGCCCAGTACGCTATCTGAAATAGGAGCGACGTAAATTGAACAAATGTGATAGAATTTTGCTGAATCCTTAAATTAACCATAATATAAAATGATCTAATCGGGTCTCTGATTGCCCTATCACAGAATTTTAATAGTGCATTTCACTCGTCATTTCATGCGCTTTGAGATGCCGCTTAGCCCAATATGCTATCTGAAATAGGAGCGACGTAAATTGAACAAATGTGATGGAATTTCGCTGAATTCTTTTATTAACCAAAATGTAAAATGATCTAATCGGGTCTCTGTTCGCCCTACCATAGAAGTCTAATAGTTCATTTCACTCGCCATTCCACGCGCTTTAAGATGCCGCCGAGGCCAGTACCCTATCTGAAATAGTAACGACGTAAATTGAACAAATGTGATAGAATTTTGCTGAATTCTTAAATTAACCATAATATAAAATGATCTAATCGGGTCTCTGTTTGCCCTACGCTAGAAGTTTAATAGTGCATTTTACTCGCCATTTCATGCGCTTTGAGGTGCCGCTTAGCCCAATACGCTATCTCAAATAGGAGCGACGTAATTTGAACGAATGTGATAGAATTTCGCTGAATTCTTTTATTAACCATAATGTAAAATGATCTGATCGGGTCTCTGTTCGCCCTAGCCTAGAAGTTTAATGGTGCATTTTATTCGCCACTTCATGCGCTTTGAGATGCCGCTTAGCCGAGATCGCTATCTGAAATAGGAGCGACGTAAATTGAACAACTGTGATAGAATTTCGCTGAATTCTTATATTAACCAAAATATAAAATGATCTAATCGGGTCTCTGATTGCCCTATCATAGAATTTTAATAGTGCATTTTACTCGCCATTCCACGCGCTTTAAGATGCCGCCTACCCCAGTACGCTATCTGAAATAGGAGCGACGTAAATTGAACCAATGTGATAGAATTTTGCTGAATTCGTAAATTAACCATAATATAAAATGATCTAATCGGGTCTCTTTTTGCCCTACCCTAGAAGTTTCATAGTGCATTTTACTCGCCATTTCATGCGCTTTGAGATGCCGCTTAGCCCAATACGCTATCTGAAATAGGAGCGACGTAAGTTGAACAAATGTGATAGAATTTCGCTGAATTCTTTTATTAACCATAATGTAAAATGATCTGATCGGGTCTCTGTTCGCCCTAGCCTACAAGTTTAATGGTGCATTTTATTCGCCACTTCATGCGCTTTGAGATGCCGCTTAGCCGAGATCGCTATCTGAAATAGGAGCGACGTAAATTGAACAACTGTGATAGAATTTCGCTGAATTCTTATATTAACCAAAATATAAAATGATCTAATCGGGTCTCTGATTGCCCTACCCTAGAAGTTTAATAGTGCATTTTACTCGCCATTTCATGCGCTTTGAGATGCCGCTTAGCACAATACGCTATCTGAAATAGGAGCGACAGAAGTTGAACAAATGTGATAGAATTTCGCTGAATTTTTTTATTAACCATAATGTAAAATGATCTGATCGGGTCTCTGTTCGCCCTAGCCTACAAGTTTAATGGTGCATTTTATTCGCCATTTCATGCGCTTTGAGATGCCGCTTAGCCGAGTTCGCTATCTGAAATAGGAGCGACGTAAATTAAACAAATGTGATAAAATTTCCCTGAAATCTTATATTAAACAAAATATAAAATGATCTAATCGGGTCTCTGATTGCCCTATCATAGAAGTTTAATAGTGCATTTCACTCGTCATTTCATGCGCTTTGTGATGCCGCTAAGCCCAATAAGCTATCTGTAATAGGAGTGACGTAAATTGAACAAATGTGATAAAATTTCGCTGAATTCTTATGTTAACCAAAATATAAAATGATCTAATCGGGTCTCTGATTGCCCTATCATAGAAATTTAATAGTGCAGTTTACTTGACATTCCACGCGCTTTAAAATGCCGCCTAGCCCAGTACGCTATCTGAAATAGGAGCGACGTAAATTGAACAAATGTGATAAAATTTCCCTGAAATCTTATATTAAACAAAATATAAAATGATCTAATCGGGTCTCTGATTGCCCTATCATAGAAGTTTAATAGTGTATTTCACTCGTCATTTCATGCGCTTTAAGATGCCGCCTAGCCCAGTACGCTATCTGAAATAGGAGCGACGTAAATTGAACAAATGTGATAGAATTTTGCTGAATCCTTAAATTAACCATAATATAAAATGATCTAATCGGGTCTCTGATTGCCCTATCACAGAATTTTAATAGTGCATTTCACTCGTCATTTCATGCGCTTTGAGATGCCGCTTAGCCCAATATGCTATCTGAAATAGGAGCGACGTAAATTGAACAAATGTGATGGAATTTCGCTGAATTCTTTTATTAACCAAAATGTAAAATGATCTAATCGGGTCTCTGTTCGCCCTACCATAGAAGTCTAATAGTTCATTTCACTCGCCATTCCACGCGCTTTAAGATGCCGCCGAGCCCAGTACCCTATCTGAAATAGTAACGACGTAAATTGAACAAATGTGATAGAATTTTGCTGAATTCTTAAATTAACCATAATATAAAATGATCTAATCGGGTCTCTGTTTGCCCTACGCTAGAAGTTTAATAGTGCATTTTATTCGCCACTTCATGCGCTTTGAGATGCCGCTTAGCCGAGATCGCTATCTGAAATAGGAGCGACGTAAATTGAACAACTGTGATAGAATTTCGCTGAATTCTTATATTAACCAAAATATAAAATGATCTAATCGGGTCTCTGATTGCCCTACCCTAGAAGTTTAATAGTGCATTTTACTCGCCATTTCATGCGCTTTGAGATGCCGCTTAGCCCAATACGCTATCTGAAATAGGAGCGACAGAAGTTGAACAAATGTGATAGAATTTCGCTGAATTTTTTTATTAACCATAATGTAAAATGATCTGATCGGGTCTCTGTTCGCCCTAGCCTACAAGTTTAACGGTGCATTTTATTCGCCATTTCATGCGCTTTGAGATGCCGCTTAGCCGAGTTCGCTATCTGAAATAGGAGCGACGTAAATTAAACAAATGTGATAAAATTTCCCTGAAATCTTATATTAAACAAAATATAAAATGATCTAATCGGGTCTCTGATTGCCCTATCATAGAAGTTTAATAGTGCATTTCACTCGTCATTTCATGCGCTTTGTGATGCCGCTAAGCCCAATAAGCTATCTGTAATAGGAGTGACGTAAATTGAACAAATGTGATAAAATTTCGCTGAATTCTTATGTTAACCAAAATATAAAATGATCTAATCGGGTCTCTGATTGCCCTCTCATAGAAATTTAATAGTGCAGTTTACTTGACATTCCACGCGCTTTAAAATGCCGCCTAGCCCAGTACGCTATCTGAAATAGGAGCGACGTAAATTGAACAAATGTGATAAAATTTCCCTGAAATCTTATATTAAACAAAATATAAAATGATCTAATCGGGTCTCTGATTGCCCTATCATAGAAGTTTAATAGTGTATTTCACTCGTCATTTCATGCGCTTTAAGATGCCGCCTAGCCCAGTACGCTATCTGAAATAGGAGCGACGTAAATTGAACAAATGTGATAGAATTTTGCTGAATCCTTAAATTAACCATAATATAAAATGATCTAATCGGGTCTCTGATTGCCCTATCACAGAATTTTAATAGTGCATTTCACTCGTCATTTCATGCGCTTTGAGATGCCGCTTAGCCCAATATGCTATCTGAAATAGGAGCGACGTAAATTGAACAAATGTGATGGAATTTCGCTGAATTCTTTTATTAACCAAAATGTAAAATGATCTAATCGGGTCTCTGTTCGCCCTACCATAGAAGTCTAATAGTTCATTTCACTCGCCATTCCACGCGCTTTAAGATGCCGCCGAGCCCAGTACCCTATCTGAAATAGTAACGACGTAAATTGAACAAATGTGATAGAATTTTGCTGAATTCTTAAATTAACCATAATATAAAATGATCTAATCGGGTCTCTGTTTGCCCTACGCTAGAAGTTTAATAGTGCATTTTACTCGCCATTTCATGCGCTTTGAGGTGCCGCTTAGCCCAATACGCTATCTCAAATAGGAGCGACGTAATTTGAACGAATGTGATAGAATTTCGCTGAATTCTTTTATTAACCATAATGTAAAATGATCTGATCGGGGCTCTGATCGCCATAGCCTAGAAGTTTAATAGTGCATTTTATTCGCCATTTCATGCTCTTTGAGATGCCGCTTAGCCGAGTTCGCTATCTGAAAAAGGAGCGACGTAAATTGAACAAATGTGATAAAATTTCCCTGAAATCTTATATTAAACAAAATATAAAATGATCTAATCGGGTCTCTGATTGCCCTATCATAGAAGTTTAATAGTGCATTTCACTCGTCATTTCATGCGCTTTGTGATGCCGCTAAGCCCAATAAGCTATCTGTAATAGGAGCGACGTAAATTGAACAAATGTGATAGAATTTCGCTGAATTCTTATGTTAACCAAAATATAAAATGATCTAATCGGGTCTCTGATTGCCCTATCATAGAAATTTAATAGTGCAGTTTACTTGACATTCCACGCGCTTTAAGATGCCGCCTAGCCCAGTACGCTATCTGAAATAGGAGCGACGTAAATTGAACAAATGTGATAAAATTTCCCTGAAGTCTTATATTAAACAAAATATAAAATGATCTAATCGGGTCTCTGATTGCCCTATCATAGAAGTTTAATAGTGCATTTCACTCGTCATTTCATGCGCTTTAAGATGCCGCCTAGCCCAGTACGCTATCTGAAATAGGAGCGACGTAAATTGAACAAATGTGATAGAATTTTGCTGAATTCTTAAATTAACCATAATATAAAATGATCTAATCGGGACTCTGATTGCCCTATCATAGAATTTTAATAGTGCATTTCACTCGTCATTTCATGCGCTTTGAGATGCCGCTTAGCCCAATATGCTATCTGAAATAGGAGCGACGTAAATTGAACAAATGTGATGGAATTTCGCTGAATTCTTTTATTAACCAAAATGGAAAATGATCTAATCGGGTCTCTGTTCGCCCTAGCCTAGAAGTCTAATAGTGCATTTCACTCGCTATTTCATGCGCTTTGAGATGCAGCCTAGCCCAGTACGCTATCTGAAATAGGAGCGACGTAAGTTGAACAACTGTGCTGGAATTACGCTGCATTCTTAAATTAACCGTAATATAAAATGATCTAATCGGGTCTCTGTTTGCCTTATTCTAGAAGTTTAATAGCGCGTTTTTCTCGCCATTCCACGCGCTTTAGGAAGCCGCCTGGCGCAGTATGCTATCTGAAATAGGAGCGACGTAAATTGAACAAATGTGATAGAATTTCGCTGAATTCTTAAATTAACCATAATATAAAATGATCGAATCGGGTCTCTGTTTGCGTTATCCTAGAAGTTTAATAGTGCATTATACTCGCCATTTCATGCGCTTTTAGATGCCGCCTAACCCAGTACGCTATCTGAAAGAGGAGCGACGTAAATTGAACAAATGTGATAGAATTTCCGTGAATTCTTATATCAACCTTAATGTAAAATGATCTAATCGGGTCTCTGTTCGCCCTACCGTAGAAGTCTAATAGTGCATTTCACTCGCCATTTCATGCGCTTTGAGATGCCGCCTATCCCAGTACGCTATCTGAAATAGGAGCGACGTAAGTTGAACAAATGTGATGCAATTACGCTGCATTCTCATATTAAGCGTAATATAAAATGATCTAATCGGGTCTCTGTTTGCCTTATCCTAGAAGTTTAATAGCGCGTTTTACTCGCCACTCCACGCGCTTTAAGATGCCGCCTAGCCCAGTATGCTACCTGAAATAGGAGCGACGTAAATTGAACAAATGTGATAGAATTTCCGTGAATTCTTATATCAACCTTAATGTAAAATGATCTAATCGGGTCTCTGTTCGCCCTACCGTAGAAGTCTAATAGTGCATTTTATTCGCCATTTCATGCGCTTTTAGATGCCGCCTAGCCCAGTACGCTATCTGAAATAGGAGCGACGTAAATTGAACAAATGTGATACAATTTCCCTGAAATCTTATATTAAACAAAATATAAAGTGATCTAATCGGGTCTCTGATTGCCCTATCATAGAAGTTTAGTAGTGCATTTTACTCGCCATTCCACGCGCTTTAAGATGCCGCCTAGCCCAGTACGATATCTGAAATAGGAGCGACGTAAGTTGAACAAATGGGATAGAATTTCGCAGAATTCTTATATTAACCAAAATATAAAATGATCTAATCTGGTCTCTGTTCGCCCTAGCCTAGAAGTTAAATAGTGCACTTTGTTCGCCATTTCATGCGTTTTGAGATGCCGCTTAGCCCAATAAGCTGTCTGAAATAGGAGCGACGTAAATTGAACAAATGTGATAGAATTTCGCAGAATTCTTATATTAACCAAAATATAAAATGATCTAATCTGGTCTCTGTTCGCCCTAGCCTAGAAGTTTAATAGTGCACTTTGTTCGCCATTTCATGCGTTTTGAGATGCCGCTTAGCCCAATACGCTTTCTGAAATAGGAGCGACGTAAATTGAACAAATGTGATAGAATTTTGCTGAATTCTTAAATTAACCATAATATAAAATGAACTAATCGGGTCTCTGTTCGCCCTACCATAGAAGTCTAATAGTGCATTTCACTCGCCATTCCACGCGCTTTAAGATGCCGCCGAGCCCAGTACCCTATCTGAAATAGTAACGACGTAAATTGAACAAATGTGATAGAATTTTGCTGAATTCTTAAATTAACCATAATATAAAATGATCTAATCGGGTCTCTGTTTGCCCTACGCTAGAAGTTTAATAGTGCATTTTACTCGCCATTTCATGCGCTTTGAGATGCCGCTTAGCCCAATACGCTATCTCAAATAGGAGCGACGTAATTTGAACGAATGTGATAGAATTTCGCTGAATTCTTTTATTAACCATAATGTAAAATGATCTGATCGGGTCTCTGTTCGCCCTAGCCTAGAAGTTTAATAGTGCATTTTATTCGCCATTTCATGCGCTTTGAGATGCCGCTTAGCCGAGTTCGCTATCTGAAATAGGAGCGACGTAAATTGAACAAATGTGATAAAATTTACCTGAAATCTTATATTAACCATAATATAAAATGATCTAATCGGGTCTCTGATTGCCCTATCATAGAATTTTAATAGTGCATTTTACTCGCCATTCCACGCGCTTTAAGATGCCGCCTACCCCAGTACGCTATCTGAAATAGGAGCGACGTAAATTGAACAAATGTGATAGAATTTCGCTGAATTCTTTTATTAAACAAAATATAAAATGATCTAATCGGGTCTCTGATTGCCCTATCATAGAAGTTTAATAGTGCATTTCACTCGTCATTTCATGCGCTTTGTGATGCCGCTAAGCCCAATAAGCTATCTGTAATAGGAGTGACGTAAATTGAACAAATGTGATAAAATTTCGCTGAATTCTTATGTTAACCAAAATATAAAATGATCTAATCGGGTCTCTGATTGCCCTATCATAGAAATTTAATAGTGCAGTTTACTTGACATTCCACGCGCTTTAAAATGCCGCCTAGCCCAGTACGCTATCTGAAATAGGAGCGACGTAAATTGAACAAATGTGATAGAATTTCGCTGAATTCTAAAATTAACCATAATATAAAATGATCTAATCGGGTCTCTGTTTGCGTTATCCTAGAAGTTTAATAGTGCATTATACTCGCCATTTCATGCGCTTTTAGATGCCGCCTAGCCCAGTACGCTATCTGAAATAGGAGCGACGTAAATTGAACAAATGCGATAGAATTTTCCTGAATTCTTAAATTAACCATAATATAAAATGATCTAATCGGGTCTCTGATTGCCCTATCATAGAATTTTAATAGTGCATTTCACTCGTCATTTCATGCGCTTTGAGATGCCGCTTAGCCCAATATGCTATCTGAAATAGGAGCGACGTAAATTGAACAAATGTGATAGAATTTCGCTGAATTCTTTTATTAACCAAAATGTAAAATGATCTAATCGGGTCTCTGTTCGCCCTAGCCTAGAAGTTTAATAGTGCATTTCACTCGCCATTTCATGCGCTTTGAGATGCCGCTAAGCCCTATAAGCTATCTGAAATAGGAGCGACGTAAATTGAACAAATGTGATAGAATTTCGCTGAATTCTTTTATTAACCAAAATGTAAAATGATCTAATCGGGTCTCTGTTCGCCCTAGCCTAGAAGTTTAATAGTGCATTTCACTCGCCACTTCATGCGCTTTGAGATGCCGCTTAGCCGAGTTCGCTATCTGAAATAGTAGCGACGTAAATTGAACAAATGTGATAGAATTTCGCTGAATTCTTATATTAACCAAAATATAAAATGATCTAATCGGGTCTCTGATTGCCCTATCATAGAAGTTTAATAGTGCATTTTACTTGCCATTCCACGCGCTTTAAGATGCCGCCTAGCCCAGTACGCTATCTGAAATAGCAGCGACGTAAGTTGAACAAATGTGATAGAACTTCGCTGAATTCTTTTATTAACCATAATGTAAAATGATCTGATCGGGGCTCTGATCGCCATAGCCTAGAAGTTTAATAGTGCATTTTATTCGCCATTTCATGCGCTCTGAGATGCCGCTTAGCCGAGTTCGCTATCTGAAATAGGAGCGACGTAAATTGAACAAATGTGATAAAATTTCCCTGAAATCTTATATTAAACAAAATATAAAATGATCTAATCGGGTCTCTGATTGCCCTATCATCGAAGTTTAATAGTGCATTTCACTCGTCATTTCATGCGCTTTGTGATGCCGCTAAGCCCAATAAGCTATCTGTAATAGGAGCGACGTAAATTGAACAAATGTGATAGAATTTCGCTGAATTCTTATGTTAACCAAAATATAAAATGATCTAATCGGGTCTCTGATTGCCCTATCATAGAAATTTAATAGTGCAGTTTACTTGACATTCCACGCGCTTTAAGATGCCGCCTAGCCCAGTACGCTATCTGAAATAGGAGCGACGTAAATTGAACAAATGTGATAAAATTTCCCTGACATCTTATATTAAACAAAATATAAAATGATCTAATCGGGTCTCTGATTGCCCTATCATAGAAATTTAATAGTGCAGTTTACTTGACATTCCACGCGCTTTAAGATGCCGCCTAGCCCAGTACGCTATCTGAAATAGGAGCGACGTAAATTGAACAAATGTGATAAAATTTCCCTGACATCTTATATTAAACAAAATATAAAATGATCTAATCGGGTCTCTGATTGCCCTATCATAGAAATTTAATAGTGCAGTTTACTTGACATTCCACGCGCTTTAAGATGCCGCCTAGCCCAGTACGCTATCTGAAATAGGAGCGACGTAAATTGAATAAATGTGATAGAATTTCGCTGAATTCGTAAATTAACCATAATATAAAATGATTTAATCTGGTCTTTGTTTGCCCTAGCCTAGAAGTTTAATAGTGCATTTCACTCGCCATTTCATGCGCTTTGAGATGCCGCTTAGACCAATACGCTATCTGAAATAGGAGCGACGTAAATAGAACAATTGTGATAGAATTTCGCTGAATTCTTAAATTAACCAAAATATAAAATGATCTAATCGGGTCTCTGATTGCCCTATCAAAGAAGTTTAATAGTGCATTTTGGTCGCCATTCCACGCGCTTTAAGATGCTGCCCAGCCCAGTACGCTATCTGAAATTGGAGCGACGTAAATTGAACAAATGTGACAGAATTTTGCTGACATCTTAAATTAACCATAATATAAAATGATCTAATCGGGTCTCTGTTTGCCCTACCCTACAAGTTTAGCAGTGCATTTTACTCGCCATTTCATGCGCATTGAGATGCCGCTTAGCCCAATAAGCTATCTGAAATAGGAGCGACGTAAATTGAACAAATGTGATAGAATTTCCCTGAATTCTTATATTAACCTTAATGTAAAATGATCTATTCGGGTCTCTGTTCGCCCTACCCTAGAAGTTTAATATTGCCTTTCACTCGTCACTTCATGCGCTTTGAGATGCCGCTTAGCCCAATACGCTATCTGAAATAGGAGCGATGTAAATTGAACAAATGTGATAGAATTTCGCTGAATTCTTAAATTAACCATAATATGAAATGACCTAATCGCGTCTCTGTTTGCCCTACCCTAGAAGTTTAATAGTGCATTTTACTCGTCATTTCATGCGCTTTGAGATGCCGCCTATCCCAGTACGCTATCTGAAATAGGAGCGACGTATATTGAACAAATGTGATAGAATTTCGCTGAATTCTTTTATTTACCATAATGTTAAATGATCTAATCGGGTCTCTGTTCGCCCTAGCGTAGACGCATAATAGTGCATTTTATTCGTCATTTCATGCGCTTTGAGATGCCGCTTAGCCGAATACGCTACCTGAAATAGGGGCGACGTAAATTGAGAAAATGTGATAGAATTTCCCTGAAATCTTATATTAACCAAAATATAAAATGATCTAATCGGGTCTCTGATTGCCCTATCATAGAATTTTAATAGAGCATTTTACTCGCCATTCCACGCGATTTGAGATGCCGCCTAGCCCAGTACGCTGTCTGAAATAGGAGCGAAGTAAGTTGAACAAATTTGATAGAATTACGCTGAATTCTTATAGTAACCGTAATATAAAATGATCTAATCGGGTCTCTGTTTGCCTTATCCTAGAAGTTTAATAGTGCATTATACTCGCCATTTCATGCGCTTTGCGATGCCGCTTAGGCCAATACGCTATCTGAAATAGGAGCGACGTAAATTGAATAAATGTGATAGAATTTCGCTGAATTCGTAAATTAACCATAATATAAAATGATTTAATCTGGTCTTTGTTTGCCCTAGCCTAGAAGTTTAATAGTGCATTGTACTCGCCATTTCATGCGCTTTCAGATGCCGCTTATCCCAATACGCTATCTGAAATAGGAGCGACGTAAATTGAACAAATGTGATAGAATTTCGCTGAATTCTTAAATTAACCATAATATAAAATGATCTTATCGGGTCTCTGTTTGCCCTGCCCAACAAGTTTAACAGTGCATTTTACTCGTCATTTCATGCGCTTTGAGATGCCGCTTAGCCGCATACGCTATCTGGAATAGGTGCGACGTAAATTGAACAAATGTGATAGAATTTCGCTGAATTCTTATATTAACCAAAATGTGAAATGATCCTATCGGGTCGCTGTTCGTCCTACCATAGAAGTCTAATAGTGCATTTCACTCGCCATTTCATGCGCTTTGAGAGGCCGCTTAGCCCAATACGCTATCTGAAATAGGAGCGAAGTAAGTTGATCAAATTTGATAGAACTACGCTGAATTCTTATACTAACCGTAATGTAAAATGATCTAATCGGGTCTCTGTTTGCCTTATCCTAGAAGTTTAATAGTGCATTATACTCGCCATTTCATGCGCTTTGCGATGCCGCGTAGCCCAGTACGCTATCTGAAATTGGAGTGACGTAAATTGAACAAATCTGATAGAATTGTGCTGAATTCTTAAATTAACCGTAATATAAAATGATGTAATCGGGTCTCTGTTTGCCCTACCCAAGGAGTTTAATACTGCATTTGCCTCGTCATTTCATGCGCTTCGAGATGCCGCTTAGCCCAATACGCTATCTGAAATAGGGGCGACGTAAATTGAACAAATGTGACAGAATTACGCTGAATTCTTATAGTAACCGTAATATAAAATGATCTAATCGGGTCTTTGTTTGCACTACCCTAGAAGTTTAACAGTGCATTTTACTCGCCATTTCATGAGGATTGAGATGCCGCTTAGCCCAATACGCGATCTGAAATAGGAGCGACATAAATTGAACAAATGTGATAGAGTTTCGCTGAATTCTTAAATTAACCATAATATAAAATGATCTTATCGGGACTCTGTTTGCACTACCCTAGAAGTTTAATAGTGCATTTTACTCGCCATTTCTTGCGCTTTGAGATGCCGCTTAGACCAATACGCTATCTGAAACATCAGCGACGTAAATTGAACAAATGTGATAGAATTACGCTGAATTCTTATATTAACCGTAATATAACATGATCTAATCGGGTCTCTGTTTGCCTTATCCTAGAAGTTTAATAGTGCATTTCACTCGTCATTCCATGCGCTTTGAGATGCCTCTTAGCCCAATAAGCTATCTGAAATAGGAGCGACGTAAATTGAACAAATGTGATAGAATTTTTCTGAATTCTTAAATAAACCAAAATATGAAATGATCTAATCGGGTCTCTGTTTGCCCTACCCTAGATGTTTAACAGTGCATTTTACTCGCCATTTCATGCGCTTTGAGATGCCGCTTAGCCCAATACGCTACCTGAAATAGGAGCGACGTAAATTGAACAAACGTGATAGAATTTCCCTGAATTCTTATATTAACCTTAATGTACAATGATCTAATCGGTTCTCTGTTCGCCCTACCCTAGAAGTTTAATAGTGTCTTTCACTCGTCATTTCATGCGCTTTTAGATGCCGCTTAGCCGAATACGCTATCTGAAATAGGAGCGACGTAAATTGAACAAATGTGATAGGATTTCGCTGAATTCTTAAATTAACCATAATATAAAATGATCTAATCGGGTCTCTGTTTGCCCTACCCTAGAAGTTTAATAGTGCATTTTACTCGCCATTTCATGCGCTTTGAGACGCCGCTTAGCCCAATACGCTATCTGAAATACGAGCGACGTAAATTGAACAAATGTGATAGAATTTCCCTGAATTCTTATATTAACCTTAATGTAAAATGATCTAATCGGGTCTCTGTTCGCCCTACCCTAGAAGTGTGATAGTGCATTTCACTCGCCATTTCATGCGCTTTGAGATGCCGCTTAGCCCAATACGCTATCTGAAATAGGAGCAACGTAAATAGAACAATTGTGATAGAGTTTCGCTGAATTCTTATATTAACCAAAATATAAAATGATCTAATCGGGTCTCTGTTCGCCCTACCCTAGAAGTGTAGTAGTGCATTTTACTCGCCATTTCATGCGCTTTGAGATGCCGCTTAGCCCAATACGCTATCTGAAATAGGAGCGACGTAAATTGAACAAATATGATAGAGTTTCGCTGGATTCTTAAATTAACCATAATATAAAATCATCTTATCGAGTCTCTGTTTGCCCTACCCTAGAAGTTTAATAGTGCATTTTACTCGCCATTTCTTGCGCTTTGTGATGCCGCTTAGCCCAATACGCTGTCTGAAATATCAGCGACGTAAATTGAACAAATGTGATAGAATTACGCTGAATTCTTATATTAACCGTAATATAAAATGATCTAATCGGCTCTCTGATTGCCCTAACCTAGAAGTTTAACAGTGCATTTTACTCGCCACTTCATGCGGTTTGAGATGCCGCTTAGCCCAATACGCTATCTGAAATAGGAGCGACGTAAATTGAAAAACGTGATAGAATTTCCCTGAATTCTTATATTAACCTTAATGTAAAATGATCTAATTGGTTCTCTCTTCGCCCTACCCTAGAAGTTTAATAGTGCCTTCCACTCGTCATTTCATGCGCTTTGAGATGCCGCTTAGCCCAATACGCTATCTGAAATAGGAGCGACGTAAATTGAACAATTGTGATAGAATTTCGCTGAATTCTTATATTAACCAAAATATAAAATGATCTAGTCGGGTCTCTGATTGCCCTATCATAGAAGTTTAATAGTGCATTTTGCTCGCCATTCCACGCGCTTTAAGATGCTGCCCAGCCCAGTACGCTATCTCAAATTGGAGCGACGTAAATTGAACAAATGTGACAGAATTTTGCTGACATCTTAAATTAACCATAATATAAAATGATCTAATCGGGTCTCTGTTTGCCCTACCCTACAAGTTTAGCAGTGCATTTTACTCGCCATTTCATGCGCTTTGAGAAGCAGCTTAGTCCAATACGCTATCTAAAATAGGAGCGACGTAAATTGAACAAATGTGATAGAATTTTTCTGAATTCTTAAATAAACCATAATATGAAATGATCTAATCGGGTCTCTGTTCGCCCTACCCTAGAAGTGTGATAGTGCATTTCACTCGCCATTTCATGCGCTTTGAGATGCCGCTTAGCCCAATACGCTATCTGAAATAGGAGCAACGTAAATAGAACAATTGTGATAGAGTTTCGCTGAATTCTTATATTAACCAAAATATAAAATGATCTAATCGGGTCTCTGTTCGCCCTACCCTAGAAGTGTAATAGTGCATTTTACTCGCCATTTCATGCGCTTTGAGATCCCGCTTAGCCCAATACGCTATCTGCAATAGGAGCGACGTACATTGAACAAATGTGAGAGAATTACGCTGAATTCTTATATTAACCGTATTATAAAATGATCTAATCGGGTCTCTGTTTGCCTTACCCTAGAAGATTAAAAGTGCATTTTACTCGCCACTTCATGCGCTTTGAGATGCCGCTTAGCCCAATACGCTATCTGAAATAGGAGCGACGTAAATTGAACAAATATGATAGAGTTTCGCTGGATTCTTAAATTAACCATAATATAAAATGATCTTATCGGGTCTCTGTTTGCCCTACCCTAGAAGTTTAATAGTGCATTTTACTCGCCATTTCTTGCGCTTTGTGATGCCGCTTAGCCCAATACGCTGTCTGAAATATCAGCGACGTAAATTGAACAAATGTGATAGAATTACGCTGAATTCTTATATTAACCGTAATATAAAATGATCTAATCGGCTCTCTGATTGCCCTACCCTAGAAGTTTAACAGTGCATTTTACTCGCCACTTCATGCGGTTTGAGATGCCGCTTAGCCCAATACGCTATCTGAAATAGGAGCGACGTAAATTGAAAAACGTGATAGAATTTCCCTGAATTCTTATATTAACCTTAATGTAAAATGATCTAATCGGTTCTCTCTTCGCCCTACCCTAGAAGTTTAATAGTGCCTTCCACTCGTCATTTCATGCGCTTTGAGATGCCGCTTAGCCCAATACGCTATCTGAAATAGGAGCGACGTTAATTGAACAATTGTGATAGAATTTCGCTGAAGTCTTATATTAACCAAAATATAAAATGATCTAGTCGGGTCTCTGATTGCCCTATCATAGAAGTTTAATAGTGCATTTTGCTCGCCATTCCACGCGCTTTAAGATGCTGCCCAGCCCAGTACGCTATCTGAAATTGGAGCGACGTAAATTGAACAAATGTGACAGAATTTTGCTGACATCTTAAATTAACCATAATATAAAATGATCTAATCGGGTCTCTGTTTGCCCTACCCTACAAGTTTAGCAGTGCATTTTACTCGCCATTTCATGCGCATTGAGATGCCGCTTAGCCCAATAAGCTATCTGGAATAGGAGCGACGTAAATTGAACAAATGTGATAGAATTTTTCTGAATTCTTAAATAAACCATAATATGAAATGATCTAATCGGGTCTCTGTTTGCCCTACCCTAGAAGTTTAACAGTGCATTTTACTCGCCATTTCATGCGCTTTGAGATGCCGCTTAGCCCAATACGCTATCTGAAATAGGAGCGTCGTACATTGAACAAACATGACAGAATTACCCTGAATTCTTATATTAACCGTAATATAAAATTATCTAATCGGGTCTCTGTTTGCCTTATCCTAGAAGTTTAATAGTGCACATGGCTCGCCATTTCATGCGCTTTGAGATGGCGCTTAGCCCAATACGCTATCTGAAATAGGAGCGACGTAAATTGAACAAATGTGATAGAATTTCGCTGAATTCTTATAATAATCTTAATGTAAAATGATCTAATCGGGTCTTTGTTCGCCCAACCCTAGAAGTTTAATAGTGCATTTCACTCGTCATTTCATGCGCTTTGAGGTGCCGCTTAGCCCAATACGCTATCTGAAATAGGAGCAACGTAAATTGAACAAATGTGATAGAATTTCGCTGAATTCTTATATTAACCAAAATACAAAATGATCTAATCGGGACTCTGATTCCCTATCATAGAAGTTTAGTAGTGCATTTTACTCGCCCTTCCACGCGCTTTAAGATGCCGCCTAGTCCAGTACGCTATCTGAAATAGAAGCGACGTAAGTTGAACAAATGTGATAGAATTACGCTGAATTCTTATATTAACCGTAATATAAAATGATCTAATCGGGTCTCTGTTTGCCTTACCCTAGAAGTTTAATAGTGCATTTTACTCGCCATTTCATGCGCTTTGAGATGCCGCTTAGCCCAATACGCATCTGAAATAGGAGCGACGTAAATTGAACAAATATGATACAATTACGCTGAATTCTTATATTAACCGTAATATAAAATCATCTAATCGGGTCTCTGTTTGCCTTACCCTAGAAGTGTAATAGTGCATTTTACTCCCCATTTCATGCGCTTTGAGATGCCGCTTAGCCCAATACGCTATCTGCAATAGGAGCGACGTCCATTGAACAAATGTGATGGAATTTCGCTGAATTCTTAAATTAACCATAATATCAAGTGATCTAATCGGGTCTCTGTTTGCCCTATCATAGAAGTTTAACAGTGCATTTCACTCGCCATTTCATGCTCTTTGAGATGCCGCTTAGCCCAATACGCTATCTGAAATAGGAGCGACGTAAATTGAACAAATGTGATAGAATTTCCCTGAATACTTATATTAACCAATATATAAAATGATCTAATCGGGTCTCTGATTGCCCTATCAAAGAAGTTTAATAGTGCATTTTACTCGCCAATCCACGCGCTTTACGATTCCGCCTAGCCCAGTACGCTAGCTGAAATAGGAACGACGTAAATTGAAAAAATGTGATAGAATTACGCTGAATTTTTAAATTAACGATAATATAAAATGATCTAATCGGGTCTCTGGTTGCCCTACCCTAGAAGTTTAATAGTGCATTTTACTCGCCATTTCTTGCGCTTTCAGATGCCGCTTAGCCCAAGACGCTATCTGAAATATCAGCGACGTAAATTGAACAAATGTGAGAGAATCTCGCTGAATACTTATATTAACCTTAATGTAAAATGATCTAATCGGCTCTCTGTTCGCCCTACCATAGAAGTTTAATAGTGCATTTCACTCGCCATTTCATGCGCTTTGAGATGCCGCTTAGACCAATACGCTATCTGAAATAGGAGCGACGTAAATAGAACAATTGTGATAGAATTTCGCTGAATTCTTAAATTAACCAAAATATAAAATGATCTAATCGGGTCTCTGATTGCCCTATCAAAGAAGTTTAATAGTGCATTTTGCTCGCCATTCCACGCGCTTTAAGATGCTGCCCAGCCCAGTACGCTATCTGAAATTGGAGCGACGTAAATTGAACAAATGTGACAGAATTTTGCTGACATCTTAAATTAACCATAATATAAAATGATCTAATCGGGTCTCTGTTTGCCCTACCCTACAAGTTTAGCAGTGCATTTTACTCGCCATTTCATGCGCATTGAGATGCCGCTTAGCCCAATAAGCTATCTGAAATAGGAGCGACGTAAATTGAACAAATGTGATAGAATTTTTCTGAATTCTTAAATAAACCATAATATGAAATGATCTAATCGGGTCTCTGTTTGCCCTACCCTAGAAGTTTAACAGTGCATTTTACTCGCCATTTCATGCGCTTTGAGATGCCGCTTAGCCCAATACGCTATCTGAAATAGGAGCGTCGTACATTGAACAAACGTGACAGAATTACCCTGAATTCTTATATTAACCGTAATATAAAATTATCTAATCGGGTCTCTGTTTGCCTTATCCTAGAAGTTTAATAGTGCACATTGCTCGCCATTTCATGCGCTTTGAGATGGCGCTTAGCCCAATACGCTATCTGAAATAGGAGCGACGTAAATTGAACAAATGTGATAGAATTTCGCTGAATTCTTATAATAATCTTAATGTAAAATGATCTAATCGGGTCTTTGTTCGCCCAACCCTAGAAGTTTAATAGTGCATTTCACTCGTCATTTCATGCGCTTTGAGGTGCCGCTTAGCCCAATACGCTATCTGAAATAGGAGCAACGTAAATTGAACAAATGTGATAGAATTTCGCTGAATTCTTATATTAACCAAAATATAAAATGATCTAATCGGGACTCTGATTGCCCTATCATAGAAGTTTAGTAGTGCATTTTACTCGCCCTTCCACGCGCTTTAAGATGCCGCCTAGCCCAGTACGCTATCTGAAATAGGAGTGACGTAAGTTGAACAAATGTGATAGAATTACGCTGAATTCTTAAATTAACCATAATATAAAATGATCTAATCGGGTCTCTGTTTGCCCTACCCTAGAAGTTTAATAGTGCATTTTACTCGCCATTTCATGCGCTTTGAGATGCCGCTTAGGCCAATACGCTATTTGAAATAGGAGCGACGTAAATTGAACAAATGTGAGAGAATTTCGCTGAATTCTTAAATTAACCATAATATAAAATGATCTAATCGGGTCTCTGTTTGCCCTATCATAGATGTTTAATAGTGCCTTTCACTCGTCATTTCATGCGCTTTGAGATGCCGCTTAGCCCGATACGCTATCTGAAATAGGAGCGACGTAAATTGAACAATTGTGATAGAATTTCGCTGAATTCTTATATTAACCAAAATATAAAATGATCTAGTCGGGTCTCTGATTGCCCTATCATAGAAGTTTAATAGTGCATTTTACTCGCCATTTCATGCGCTTTGAGATGCCGCTTAGCCCAATACGCATCTGAAATAGGAGCGACGTAAATTGAACAAATATGATACAATTACGCTGAATTCTTATATTAACCGTAATATAAAATCATCTAATCGGGTCTCTGTTTGCCTTACCCTAGAAGTGTAATAGTGCATTTTACTCCCCATTTCATGCGCTTTGAGTTGCCGCTTAGCCCAATACGCTATCTGCAATAGGAGCGACGTCCATTGAACAAATGTGATGGAATTTCGCTGAATTCTTAAATTAACCATAATATCAAGTGATCTAATCGGGTCTCTGTTTGCCCTATCATAGAAGTCTAACAGTGCATTTCACTCGCCATTTCATGCTCTTTGAGATGCCGCTTAGCCCAATACGCTATCTGAAATAGGAGCGACGTAAATTTAACAAATGTGATAGAATTTCCCTGAATACTTATATTAACCAATATATAAAATGATCTAATCGGGTCTCTGATTGCCCTATCAAAGAAGTTTAATAGTGCATTTTACTCGCCAATCCACGCGCTTTACGATTCCGCCTAGCCCAGTACGCTAGCTGAAATAGGAACGACGTAAATTGAAAAAATGTGATAGAATTACGCTGAATTTTTAAATTAACGATAATATAAAATGATCTAATCGGGTCTCTGGTTGCCCTACCCTAGAAGTTTAATAGTGCATTTTACTCGCCATTTCTTGCGCTTTGAGATGCCGCTTAGCCCAAGGCGCTATCTGAAATATCAGCGACGTAAATTGAACAAATGTGAGAGAATCTCGCTGAATACTTATATTAACCTTAATGTAAAATGATCTAATCGGGTCTCTGTTCGCCCTACCATAGAAGTTTAATAGTGCATTTCACTCGCCATTTCATGCGCTTTGAGATGCCGCTTAGACCAATACGCTATCTGAAATAGGAGCGACGTAAATAGAACAATTGTGATAGAATTTCTCTGAATTCTTAAATTAACCAAAATATAAAATGATCTAATCGGGTCTCTGATTGCCCTATCAAAGAAGTTTAATAGTGCATTTTGGTCGCCATTCCACGCGCTTTAAGATGCTGCCCAGCCCAGTACGCTATCTGAAATTGGAGGGACGTAAATTGAACAAATGTGACAGAATTTTGCTGACATCTTAAATTAACCATAATATAAAATGATCTAATCGGGTCTCTGTTTGCCCTACCCTACAAGTTTAGCAGTGCATTTTACTCGCCATTTCATGCGCATTGAGATGCCGCTTAGCCCAATAAGCTATCTGAAATAGGAGCGACGTATATTGAACAAATGTGATAGAATTTTTCTGAATTCTTAAATAAACCATAATATGAAATGATCTAATCGGGTCTCTGTTTGCCCTACCCTAGAAGTATAACAGTGCATTTTACTCGCCATTTCATGCGCTTTGAGATGCCGCTTAGCCCAATACGCTATCTGAAATAGGAGCGTCGTACATTGAACAAACGTGACAGAATTACCCTGAATTCTTATATTAACCGTAATATAAAATTATCTAATCGGGTCTCTGTTTGCCTTATCCTAGAAGTTTAATAGTGCACATTGCTCGCCATTTCATGCGCTTTGAGATGGCGCTTAGCCCAATACGCTATCTGAAATAGGAGCGACGTAAATTGAACAAATGTGATAGAATTACGCTGAATTCTTATGTTAACCTTAATGTAAAATGATCCAATCGGGTCTCTGTTCGCCCTACCATAGAAGTCTAATAGTGCATTTCACTCGCCATTTCATGCGCTTTGAGATGCCGCTTAGGCCAATACGCTATCTTAAATAGGAGCGACGTAAGTTGAACAAATGTGATAGAATTACGCTGAATTCTTTTATTAACCATAATGTAAAATGATCTGCTCGGGTCTCTGTTCGCCCTAGCCTAGAAGTTTAATAGTGCATTTTATTCGCCATTTCATGCGCTTTGAGATGCCGCTTAGCCCAATACGCTATCTGAAATTGGAGCGACGTAAATTGAACAAATGTGATAGAATTTCGCTGAATTCTTAAATTAACCATAATATAAAATGATCCAATCGGGTCTCTGTTCGCCCTACCATAGAAGTCTAATAGTGCATTTCACTCGCCATTTCATGCGCTTTGAGATGCCGATTAGCCCAATACGCTATCTGAAATAGGAGCGACGTAAGTTGAACAAATGTGATAGAATTACGCTGAATTCTTTTATTAACATTAATGTAAAATGATCTAATCGAGTCTCTGTTTGCCCTACCATAGAATTTTAATAGTGCATTCTACTCGCCATTCCACGCGCTTTAAGATGCCGCCTATCCCAGTACGCTATCTGAAATAGGAGCGACGTAAATTGAACAAATGTGATAGAATTTTGCTGAATTCTTAAATTAACCATAATATAAAATGATCTAATCGGGTCTCTGTTTGCCCTACCCTAGAAGTTTAATAGTGCATTTCACTCGTCATTTCATGCGCTTTGAGATGCCGCTAAGCCCAATAAGCTATCTGTAATAGGAGCGACGTAAATTTTACAAATGTGATAGAATTTCGTTGAATTCTTATATTAACCAAAATATAAAATGATCTAATCGGGTCTCTGATTGCCCTATCATAGAAGATTAATAGTGCAGTTTACTCTCCACTCCACGCGCTTTAAGATGCCGCCTAGCCCAGTACGCTATCTGAAATAGGAGCGACGTAAATTGAACAAATGTGATAGAATTACGCTGAATTCTTATATTAACCGTAATATAAAATGATGTAATCGGCTCTCTGTTCGCCCTACCCAAGAAGTTTAATAGTGCATTTCACTCGTCATTTCATGCGCTTTGCGATGCCGCTTAGCCCAATATGCTATCTGAAATAGGAGCGACGTAAATTGAACAAATGTGATAGAATTTTGCTGAATTCTTAAATTAACCATAATATAAAATGATGTAATCGGGTCTCTGTTTGCCCTACCCAAGAACTTTAACTGTGCATTTCTCTCGCCATTTCATGCGCTTTGAGATGCCGCTTAGCCCAATACGCTATCTGAAATAGGAGCGACGTAAATTGAACAAATGTGATAGAATTTCCATGAAATCTTATATTAAACAAAATATAAAATGATCTAAACGGGACTCTGATTGCCCTATCATAGAAGTTTAATAGTGCATTTTACTGGCCATTTCATGCGCATTGAGATGCCGCTTAGCCCAATACGCTATCTGAAATAGGAGCGATGTAAATTGAACAAATGTGATAGAATTTCGCTGAATTCTTAAATTAACCATAATATAAAATGATCTAAACGGGACTCTGATTGCCCTATCATAGAAGTTTAGTAGTGCATTTTACTCGCCATTTCATGCGCTTTGAGATGCTCCTAGCCCGGTACGCTATCTGAAATAGGAGCGGCGTAAGTTGAACAAATGTGATAGAATTACGCTGAATTCTTATATTAACCTTAATGTAAAATGTTCTAATCGGGTCTCTGTTCGCCCTACCCAAGAAGATTAATAGTGCATTTCACTCGTCATTTCATGCGCTTTGAGATGCCGCTTAGCCCAGTACGCTATCTGAAATAGGAGCGATGTAAATTGAACAAATGTGATAGAATTTCGCTGAATTCTTATATTAACCAAAATATAAAATGATCTAATCGGGTCTCTGATTGATCTACCCTAGAAGATTAATAGTGCATTTTACTCGCCATTGCGTGCGCTTTGAGATGCCGCTTAGCACAAGTCGCTATCTGAAATAGGAGCGATGTAAATTGAACAAATGTGATAGAATTTCGCTGAATTCTTATATTCACCTTAATGTAAAATGATCTAATCGGGTCTTTGTTCGCCCTACCCAAGAAGTTTAATAGTGCATTTCACTCGTCAATTCATGCGCTTTGCGATGCCGCTTAGCCCAATAAGCTATCTGAAATTGGAGCGACGTAAATTGAACAAATGTGATAGAATTTCGCTGAGTTCTTATATTAACCAAAATATAAAATGATCTAATCGGGTCTCTGATTGCCCTATCATAGAAGTTTAATAGTGCATTTTACTCGCCATTACACACGCTTTAAGATGCCGCTTATCCCAATACGCTATCTGAAATATCAGCGACGTAAATTGAACAAATGTGAGAGAATTTCGCTGAATTCTTAAATTAACCATAATATAAAATGATCTAATGGGGTCTCTGTTTGCCCTACCCTAGAAGTTTAATAGTGCATTTTACTCGCCATTTCCTGCGCTTTGAGATGCCGCTTAGCACAAGTCGCTATCTGAAATAGGAGCGATGTAAATTGAACAAATGTGTTAGAATTTCGCTGAATTCTTATATTAACCTTAATGTAAAATGATCTAATCGGGTCTTTGTTCGCCCTACCCAAGAAGTTTAATAGTGCATTTCACTCGTCAATTCATGCGCTTTGCGATGCCGCTTAGCCCAATAAGCTATCTGAAATTGGAGCGACGTAAATTGAACAAATGTGATAGAATTTCGCTGAATTCTTATATTAACCAAAATATAAAATGATCTAATCGGGTCTCTGATTACCCTATCATAGAAGTTTAATAGTGCATTTTACTCGCCATTACACACGCTTTAAGATGCCGCTTATCCCAATACGCTATCTGAAATATCAGCGACGTAAATTGAACAAATGTGAGAGAATTTCGCTGAATTCTTAAATAAACCATAATATGAAATGATCTAATCGGGTCTCTGTTTGCCCTTCCCTACAAGTTTAATAGTGCATTTTGCTCGCCATTTCTTGCGCTTTGAGATGCCGCTTAGCCCAATACGCTATCTGAAATAGGAGCGACGTAAATTGAACAAATGTGATAGAATTTTGCTGAATTCTTAAATTAACCATAATATAAAATGATCGAATCGGGTCTCTGTTTCCCCTACCCTAGACGTTTAATAGTTCATTTTACTTGCCATTTCTTGCGCTTTGAGATGCCGCTTAGCCCAATACGCTATCTGAAATATCAGCGACGTAAATTGAACAAATGTGAGAGAATCTCGCTGAATTCTTATATTAACCTTAATGTAAAATGATCTAATCGGGTCTCTGTTCGCCCTACCCTAGAAGATTAATAGTGCATTTCACTCGTCATTTCATGCGCTTTAAGATGCCGCCTAGCCCAGTACACTATCTGAAATAGGAGCGACGTATGTTGAACAAATGTGATATAATTACGCTGAATTCTTATATTAACCGTAATATTAAATGATCTAATCGGGTCTCTGTTTGCCTTACCCTAGAAGTTTAATAGTGCATTTTACTCGCCATTTCATGCGCTTTGAGATGCCGCTTTGCCCAATACGCTATCTGCAACATGAGCGACGTAAATTGAACAAATGTGATAGAATTTCGCTGAATTCTTAAATTAACCATAATATAAAATGATCTAATCGGGTCTCTGTTTGCGCTACCCTAGAAGTTTAATAGTACATTTTACTCGCCATTTCTTGCGCTTTGAGATACCGCTTAGCCCAATACGCTATCTGAAATATCAGCGACGTAAATTGAACAAATGTGAGAGAATCTCGCTGAATTCTTATATTAACCTTAATGTAAAATGATCTAATCGGGTCTCTGTTCGCCCTACCCTAGAAGATTACTAGTGCATTTCACACGTCATTTCATGCCCTTTGAGATGCCGCTTAGCTCAATAAGCTATCTGAAATAGGAGCGACGTAAATTGGACAAATGTGATAGAATTTCCCTGAATTCTTATAGTAAACAAAATATAAAATGTTCTAATCGGGACTCTGATTGTCCTATCACAGAATTTTAGTAGTGCATTTTACTCGCCCTTCCACGCACTTTGAGATGTCGCCTAGCCCAGTACGCTATCTGAAATAGGAGCGACGTAAGTTGAACAAATGTGATAGAATTACGCTGAATTCTTATATTAACCGTAATATAAAATGATCTATTCGGGTCTCTGTTCGCCCTACCCTAGAAGTTCAATAGTGCATTTCACTCGTCAATCCATGCGCTTTGAGATGCCGCTTAGCCCAATACGCAATCTGAAATAGGAGCGACGTAAATTGAACAAATGTGACAGAATTACGCTGAATTCTTATATTAACCGTAATATAAAATGATCTAATCGGGTCTCTGTTTGCCTTATCCTAGAAGTTTAATAGTGCATTTTCTCGCCATTTCATGCGCTTTGTGATGCCGCTTAGCCCAATACGCTATCTGAAATAGGAGCGACGTAAATTGAACGAATGTGATAGAATTTTGCCGAATTCTTAAATTAACCATAATATAAAATGATGTAATCGGCTCTCTGTTCGCCCTACCCAAGAAGTTTAATAGTGCATTTCACTCGTCATTTCATGGGCTTTGCGATGCCGCTTAGCCCAATATGCTATCTGAAATAGGAGCGACGTAAATTGAACAAATGTGATAGAATTTTGCTGAATTCTTAAATTAACCATAATATAAAATGATCTAATCGGGTCTCTGTTTGCCCTACCCAAGAACTTTAACAGTGCATTTCTCTCGTCATTTCATGCGCTTTGAGATGCCGCTTAGCCCAATACGCCATCTGAAATAGGAGCGACGTAAATTGAACAAATGTGATAGAATTTCCATGAAATCTTATATTAAACAAAATATAAAATGATCTAAACGGGACTCTGATTGCCCTATCATAGAAGTTTAGTAGTGCATTTTACTCGCCCTTAAACGCGCTTTAAGATGCAGCCTAGCCCAGTACACTATCTGAAATAGGAGCGACGTATGTTGAACAAATATGATATAATTACGCTGAATTCTTCTATTAACCGTAATATTAAATGATCTAATCGGGTCTCTGTTTGCCTTACCCTAGAAGTTTAATAGTGCATTTTACTCGCCATTTCATGCGCTTTGAGATGCCGCTTAGCCCAATACGCTATCTGCAACATGAGCGACGTAAATTGAACAAATGTGATAGAATTTCGCTGAATTCTTAAATTAACCATAATATAAAATGATCTAATCGGGTCTCTGTTTGCCCTACCCTAGAAGTTTAATAGTACATTTTACTCGCCATTTCTTGCGCTTTGAGATGCCGCTTAGCCCAATACGCTATCTGAAATATCAGCGACGTAAATTGAACAAATGAGAGAGAATCTCGCTGAATTCATATATTAACCATAATGTAAAATGATCTAATCGGGTCTCTGTTCGCCCTATCATAGAAGTTTAATAGTGCATTTTACTGGCCATTTCATGCGCATTGAGATGCCGCTTAGCCCAATACGCTATCTGAAATAGGAGCGATGTAAATTGAACAAATGTGATAGAATTTCGCTGAATTCTTATATTAACCAAAATATAAAATGATCTAACCGGGTCTCTGATTGCCCTATCATAGAAGTTTAGTAGTGCATTTTACTCGCCATTTCATGCGTTTTGAGATGCCGCTTAGCCCAATACTCTATCTGAAATATCAGCGACGTAAATTGAACAAATGTGAGAGAATCTCGCTGAATTCTTATATTAACCTTAATGTAAAATGATCTAATCGGGTCTCTGTTCGCCCTACCCTAGAAGATTAATAGTGCATTTCACTCGTCTTTTCATGCGCTTTGAGATGCCGCTGTGCCCAATAAGGTATCTGAAATAGGAGCCACCTAAATTGAACGAATGTGATAGAATTTTTCTGAATTCTTAAATAAACCATAATATGAAATGATCTAATCGGGTCTCTGTTTGCCTTACCCTAGAAGTTTAACAGTGCATTTTACTCGCTATTTCATGCGCTTTGAGATGCCGCTTAGCCCAATACGCTATCTGCAATAGGAGCGACGTAAATTGAACAAATGTGATAGAATTTCGCTGAATTCTTATATTAACGAAAATATAAAATGATCTAATCGGGTCTCTGATTGCCCTATCATAGAAGTTTAATAGTGCATTTTACTCGCCATTCCTCGCGCTTTAAGATGCCGCCTATCCGGGTACGCTATCTGAAATAGGAGCGACGTAAATTGAACAAATGTGAGAGAATTTCCCTGAATTCTTAAATTAACCATAATATAAAATGATCTAATGGGGTCTCTGTTTGCCCTACCCTAGAAGTTTAATGGTGCATTTTACTCGCCATTTCCTGCGCTTTGAGATGCCGCTTAGCACAAGTCGCTATCTGAAATAGGAGCGATGTAAATTGAACAAATGTGATAGAATTTCGCTGAATTCTTATATTAACATTAATGTAAAATGATCTAATCGGGTCTTTGTTCGCCCTACCCAAGAAGTTTAATAGTGCATTTCAGTCGTCAATTCATGCGCTTTGCGATGCCGCTTAGCCCAATAAGCTATCTGAAATTGGAGCGACGTAAATTGAACAAATGTGATAGAATTTCGCTGAATTCTTATATTAACCAAAATATAAAATGATCTAATCGGGTCTCTGATTGCCCTATCATAGAAGTTTAATAGTGCATTTTACTCGCCATTACACACGCTTTAAGATGCCGCTTAGCCCAATACGCTATCTGAAATAGGAACGACGTAAATTGAACAAATGTGATAGAATTTCGCTGAATTCTTATATTAACCAAAATATAAAATGATCTAATCGGGTCTCTGATTGCCCTATCATAGAAGTTTAATAGTGCATTTTACTCGTCATTCTACGCGCTTTAAGATGCCGCCTAGCCCAGTACGCTATCTGAAATAGGAGCAACGTAAATTGAACAAATGTGATAGAATTTCGCTGAATTCTTAAATTAACCATAATATAAAATGATCTAATGGGGTCTCTGTTTGCCCTACCCTAGAAGTTTAATAGAGCATTTTACTCGACATTTCTTGCGCTTTGAGATGCCGCTTAGTCCAATACGCTATCTGAAATATCAGCGGCGTAAATTGAACAAATGTGAGAGAATTTCGCTGAATTATTATATTAACCAAAATATAAAATAATCTAATGGGGTCTCTGGTCGCCCTACCCAAGATGTTTAATAGTGCATTTTACTCGCCATTTCTTGCGCTTTGAGATGCCGCTTAGCCCAGTACGCTATCTGAAATAGGAGCGACGTAAATTGAACAAATGTGATAGAATTTCGCTGAATTCTTATATTAACCAAAATATAAAATGATCTAGTCGGGTCTCTGATTGCCCTATCATAGAAGTTTAATAGTGCATTTTACTCGCCATTCCACGCGCTTTAAGGTGCCGCCTAGCCCAGTACGCTATCTGAAATAGGAGCGAAGTAAGTTGAACAAATGTGATAGAATTTTGCTGAATTCTTAAATAAACCATAATATGAAATGATCTAATCGGGTCTCTGTTCGCCCTAGCCTTGAAGTTTAATAGTGCATTTTCTCGCCATTTCATGCGCTTTGAGATGCCGCTTAGCCCAATACGCTATCTGAAATAGGAGCGACGTAAATTGAACAAATGTCATAGAATTACGCTGAATTCTTATATTAACCGTAATATAAAATGATCCATTCGGGTCTCTGTTCGCCCTACCCTAGAAGTTTAACAGTGCATTTCACTCGTCAATCCATGCGCTTTCAGATGCCGCTTAGCCCAATACGCTATCTGAAATATCAGCGACGTAAATTGAACAAATGTGAGAAAATTTCGCTGAATTCTTATATTAACCTTAATGTAAAATGTTCTAATCGGGTCTCTGTTCGCCCTACCCTAGAAGGTTAATAGTGCATTTCACTCGTCATTTCATGCGCTTTGAGATGCCGCTTAGCCCAGTACGCTATCTGAAATAAGAGCGATGTAAATTGAACAAATGTGATAGAATTTCGATGAATTCTTTTATTATCCGTAATGTAAAATGATCTAATCAGGTCTCTGTTCGCCTTACCCTAGAAGTTTAATAGTGCATTTTACTCGCCATTTCATGCGCTTTGAGATGCAGCTTAGCCCAATACGCTATCTGCAATAGGATCGACGTAAATTGAACAAATGTGATAGAATTTCGCTGAATTCTTATATTAACCGTAATATAAAATGATCTAATCGGGTCTCTGTTTGCCCTACCCTAGAAGTTTAATAGTGCATTTTACTCGCCAATTCTTGCGCTTTGAGATGCCGCTTAGCCCAGTACGCTATCTGAAATAGGAGCGACGTAAATTGAACAAATGTGATAGAATTTTGCTGAATTCTTAAATTAACCATAATATGAAATGACCTAATCGGGTCTCTGTTTGCCCTATCCTGGAAGTTTAATAGTGCATTTTACTCGCCATTTCTTGCGCTTTGAGATGCCGCTTAGCCCAATACGCTATCTGAAATATCAGCGACGTAAATTGAACAAATGTGAGAGAATTTCGCTGAATTCTTAAATTAACCATAATATAAAATGATCTAATGTGGTCTCTGTTTGCCCTACCCTAGAAGTTTAATAGTGCATTTTACTCGCCATTTCTTGCGCTTTGAGATGCCGCTTAGCACAAGTCGCTATCTGAAATAGGAGCGATGTAAATTGAACAAATGTGATAGAATTTCGCTGAATTCTTATATTAACCAAAATATAAAGTGATCTAATCGGGTCTCTGATTGCCCTATCATAGAAATTTAATAGTGCATTTTACTCGCCATTCCTCGCGCTTTAAGATGCCGCCTATCCGGGTACGCTATCTGAAATAGGAGCGACGTAAATTGAACAAATGTGATAGAATTTTTCTGAATTCTTAAATTAACCATAATATGAAATGACCTAATCGGGTCTCTGTTTGCCCTACCCTAGAAGTTTAATAGTGCATTTTACTCGCCATTTCTTGCGCTTTGAGATGCCGCTTAGCCCAATACGCTATCTGAAATAGGAGCGACGTAAATTGAACAAATGTGATAGAATTTCGCTGAATTCTTATATTAACCAAAATATAAAATGATCTAATCGGGTCTCTGATTGCCCTATCATAGAAGATTAAGAGTGCATTTTGCTCGCCATTCCACGCGCTTTAAGATGCCGCCTAGCGCAGTACGCTATCTGAAATAGGAGCGATGTAAATTGAACAAATGTGATAGAATTTCGCTGAATTCTTAAATTAACCATAATATAAAATGATCTAAACGGGACTCTGATTGCCCTATCATAGAAGTTTAGTAGTGCATTTTACTCGCCCTTCCACGCGCTTTAAGATGCCGCCTAGCCCAGTACACTATCTGAAATAGGAGCGACGTATGTTGAACAAATGTGATAGAATTACGCTGAATTCTTATATTAACCGTAATATAAAATGATCTAATCGGGTCTCTGATTACCCTATCATAGAAGATTAAGAGTGCATTTTGCTCGCCATTCCACGCGCTTTAAGATGCCGCTTAGGGCAATACGCTATCTGAAATAGGAGCGACGTAAATTGAACAAATGTGATAGAATTTCGCTGAATTCTTAAATTAACCATAATATAAAATGATCTAAACTGGTCTCTGTTTGCCCTACCCTAGAAGTTTAATAGTGCATTTTACTCGCCATTTCTTGCGCTTTGAGATACCGCTTAGCCCAATACGCTATCTGAAATAGGAGCAACGTAAATTGAACAAATGTGATAGAATTTCGCAGAATTCTTAAATTAACCGTAATATGAAATGGTCTAATCGGGTCTCCGTTTGCCTTATCCTAGAAGTTTAATAGTGCATTTTACTGGCCATTTCATGCGCATTGAGATGCCGCTTAGCCCAATACGCTATCTGAAATAGGAGCGATGTAAATTGAACAAATGTGATAGAATTTCGCTGAATTCTTAAATTAACCATAATATAAAATGATCTAAACGGGACTCTGATTGCCCTATCATAGAAGTTTAGTAGTGCATTTTACTCGCCCTTCCACGCGCTTTAAGATGCCGCCTAGCCCAGTACACTATCTGAAATAGGAGCGACGTATGTTGAACAAATGTGATAGAATTACGCTGAATTCTTATATTAACCGTAATATAAAATTATCTAATCGGGTCTCTGATTGCCCTATCATAGAAGTTTAAGAGTGCATTTTGCTCGCCATTCCACGCGCTCTAAGATGCCGCCTAGCCCAGTACGCTATCTGAAATACGAGCGACGTAAGTTGAACAAATGTGATAGAATAACGCTGAATTCTTATATTAACCGTAATATGAAATGGTCTAATCGGGTCTCCGTTTGCCTTATCCTAGAAGTTTAATAGTGCATTTTACTGGCCATTT